>NQII01008241.1:0-75316 GCA_002778355.1 Clitarchus hookeri
CAAATGCGTACCAAATACGAACGCTGTTCGCCATCTGGTGGCGAAACGGAGTTCGCCGGGTTTGCTAGTTTAATATGTAAAACATAAAATATAATATTACTACTAAAATTAATATAAAAACAAGTTTTAAAAAAATTAAGTCTGCTGAAAATAAAATTGTTCTTATCCATTGTCTCCCTTACAAAAACAAAATAAGAATATTGTCTTCAAGAGGGGAACTTTGTTGCTACATAAAATAATATGTTTAGTAAACTTAAAAAAACTATACAATAGTAGTACTATTTAAAAAAAGGATTTATGTTTATTTACAGAAAAATATTACTCTCTTCACCAAGTGCTATTATCGATCAGTCACAACAAATCAACTTCCTGTCATGTGTCATAATAACACACGCGTCACATCTCATCTCCAGATACATCCAAATAGTCATCTTTGAGTGTGTGTTCATTCTTTAACAGCATGGCTTTATTGAAATTATGGTTCACAGGTAGTATCCACTTGAGCGTGGGCATGATGTCTTTCTTTCGGAGAGGTCTATTGGAAGTGACGGTGATAATATTTTTCCAATGCTTACGCTGTCTAAAGGAGCAGGCCGACCCCTCCTGTTCAAGAATAATTTATCAGAGTATTCACCAGTTAACGTCCGTGATATTGACAAGATCCCAGGGTTCTCTGATGTAAGATCTGAGACGCACATCCTCTCGGAGAAGTAGTTTATATCCTTCCTCATTGGCATTCCTCCGGTAGAACAATTTTACGATGTCGCTAAACTGTAGTAAATCATCCGAATGCATTTCATGGAGACAAATTGGTTTCTTTCGACTACACTCTTTTTAAGGTCCCCACCCGGTCTTGGGGTGTGTACAAATAATATACATGTCGAAGCACATACTTTTCCACGACAATGAAATCACGATTACTTGGCAACATGGAGTGTCCAAAGAGAGGAAAGTGATGTTAAATGGTACGAAAAAGACCTTATGCAATTACATACATCCAAAAGGTTATCATGTCCCAGTTTTTGTTTTGGAAAGAGCAGTTGTCTGATATAACAATTAATGAATCACCTCGAATATTATGTACTTCTAGATACTCGGAGCTCANGCAGTCCACGCAAGCAGAGCTGCGGGCATAGCTAGTTAGTTTATAGAGGTAATGTCCAAAGAATGTGTGGGTCACCATTGTTTTCATCTGCAATGCAAACCATTATATTGAGTGTATGTATACAATGGTGAAAACAGTTGATAGTTTTTAAAGTATTACAAAAGTTAAAAAAGTCATAAAATTGATATAACAAAAGTAAACAAAAAATTAATTACTTGTTTTCTATTTTATTGATATGAGCTATGATCAAGAATGGATATACCATGCCTCTCATGCATGGCATCAATAAATTTAATATGTAATACATAAAATATAATATTACTACTAAAATTAATATAAAAACAAGTTTTAAAAAAATTAAGTCTGCTGAAAATAAAATTGTTCTTATCCATTGTCTCCCTTACAAAAACAAAATAAGAATATTGTCTTCAAGAGGGGAACTTTGTTGCTACATAAAATAATATGTTTAGTAAACTTAAAAAAAACTATACAACAGTAGTACTATTTAAAAAAAGGATTTATGTTTATTTACAGAAAAATATTACTCTCTTCACCAAGTGCTATTATCGATCAGTCACAACAAATCAACTTCCTGTCATGTGTCATAATAACACACGCGTCACATCTCATCTCCAGATACATCCAAATAGTCATCTTTGAGTGTGTGTTCATTCTTTAACAGCATGGCTTTATTGAAATTATGGTTCACAGGTAGTATCCACTTGAGCGTGGGCATGATGTCTTTCTTTCGGAGAGGTCTATTGGAAGTGACGGTGATAATATTTTTCCAATGCTTACGCTGTCTAAAGGAGCAGGCCGACCCCTCCTGTTCAAGAATAATTTATCAGAGTATTCACCAGTTAACGTCCGTGATATTGACAAGATCCCAGGGTTCTCTGATGTAAGATCTGAGACGCACATCCTCTCGGAGAAGTAGTTTATATCCTTCCTCATTGGCATTCCTCCGGTAGAACAATTTTACGATGTCACTAAACTGTAGTAAATCATCCGAATGCATTTCATGGAGACAAATTGGTTTCTTTCGACTACACTCTTTTTAAGGTCCCCACCTGGTCTTGGGGTGTGTACAAATAATATACATGTCGAAGCACATACTTTTTTACGACAATGAAATCACGATTACTTGGCAACATGGAGTGTCCAAAGAGAGGAAAGTGATGTTAAATGGTACGAAAAAGACCTTATGCAATTACATACATCCAAAAGGTTATCATGTCCCAGTTTTTGTTCTGGAAAGAGCAGTTGTCTGATATAACAATTAATGAATCACCTCGAATATTATGTACTTCTAGATACTCGGAGCTCANTGGAAAGAGCAGTTGTCTGATATAACAATTAATGAATCACCTCGAATATTATGTACTTCTAGATACTCGGAGCTCAATAGCGTGCTGTCTTTCCGTCAGCGACTCATCTGAACGTGATTATAGGTGCTGACCCTTTGTGGCTATTTTCACGCCCATTAAATTAATCTTTCGAGAACTAGACATGTATCGTTGGCAACGAAGCGTTCCTTAACAAAATTATTTTAATGTTTAAACACCACTACATAATATCGAACCATTTTTAGCCTACTTTCCGAATGAAAGAAAGGCTTATGATATCACTTTCTTGTCTGTGTGGCTGTATGTATATGGGTGTGTGCAATCCGTTACATTTTTGAACGCTTCAATCGAGTTTCACCAAACTCGGTACAAATATAGTACTAAGTAAGGACACCTGACTTTTATAACTTTCAACCACGCCGGGCACTTATTTTTATAATGGTAGCCAATTTAACGTTTAAGGTGATACGTCATATATCGGAAATATTCAACCTATTTAAACTAGATTTATTATTCTGACAGCGCATAATGTAAGCATTGAATCCAGAGGCAAATGTTGTTGTTGGTTTGACATTTTGGAAGATAGCGCCACATGAAAAAATTAAGCTTTTACATTATACATGGAAAACAACGCAACCAATTTTCGTCAAAGTTGGCACGTAAGTAATAATATGACAGACCAGGTAAATATAAGTATTAAATTTTATTACCCACTTATTTTCAAAATGACGGTCATACATATATTTTAGTTTTAATTGGTATAACTACCATAACATTTGACCAATTTTAACCAAATTTCGTAAACTGGCAGTATCTATTACAAGTATCATAAAAGAAAAAAAAAAACAACCTATTTTCTCTGCAATTTTCTAAGATAAAATTTTTGAGTAATATCTCGGGAAACAATTAACAGATTCGAGCAAAATTTGGCTAACATGTAGTATTGCGGCAGTTGATTTGTAAAAATATGTTTCCAATATGCCAGACACTTATTTTAAAAATGGCGAATATCTATTAATTTTATCATAGTGTGCTATATCTTCAAAACCATTANTATGCCAGACACTTATTTTAAAAATGGCGAATATCTATTAATTTTATCATAGTGTGCTATATCTTCAAAACCATTATATCAAATCCAACTTAAATTTGTATGCTAGGAGTATATGTAAAATTTTTTCAAATATGTATATACAGATCCGGTATTGTTTATTTTGTAAAATAGTGCCACACGAATAAATAAAGTTGTTATGTCATATCTCGAAAAACAGTTGACAGATTCCTACCAAATATGGAATACAAGTAGTGATGCGGTGGGTTATCTTAACTGATATGGTTTAGGTATGACATTAACTTATTTTCAAAATGGCAGCTATATAGCTATTTTAATTTTATATATTGAATCGTCGAAACCATGTAATTGGTTCCAATGAAACTTTCTGTGTTGGCTATATATATTACAACCATAAAATGTGTCTCTCTTTCGTTCGCCATTTTGTAAAATAGTATCACATGGAAAATTAAAATTATGTGAAATCTCCGAAAGAAACAACCGATCAATACAAAATTTAGCGAACAAGTAGAACTATGGCAGGCCATGTAAACTGATAAACTTTAAGAGGGTCAGACACTCATATTTTCAAAGTGGCGACCACATAAAAATTTTAGCTAAAATTTTTAATTTACAAAACTGCAAAAAATTTTTTTTATTAAATTTGTATGCTGACAGTATCAGTTATATCCATCCAATCTTTATATACGAAGCATAATTTTTCCACCATTTTGGAAGATAGCTCCACATGAAATTATATAGTTTTTATCCTGCCTCTCAGCAAACAATCAACATATTTCTTTCAAATTTAGCTAAGAAGCTGTACTGTGGTAGGCCATATTAATTNCTGCCTCTCAGCAAACAATCAACATATTTCTTTCAAATTTAGCTAAGAAGCTGTACTGTGGTAGGCCATATTAATTTTACTGTATCAAGTGTTTAAGTCTCTTATTTTATGAATGGCACCTGTACAAATATTTTAGCTTAGTGTGCTATATCTTCGAAACTATGTAACATATTTAAATTTAACTTTATAAACTGTATTTATGGCAATCATGGAACGTGTTAATACAAATACATTTTGACCTCTATTATAATTCATATCTTTAAAGAAAATAGCTTACTCTATTAGGACTATTAAAATGGTAACCCTCACGCAATGTAAGAATAAAATGGTAACCATTGTACACGATGCAGGATTAATATGGTTGTAATATTACTCAATGAAGAAATATAATGGTAACCCTACATCTGAACGTATAAGTTATTTATTATCTTTTCAAACATTTTAGAGCCTAGAAATATTTTAGAATATACAGTTTACGTAAAATTATTCCTAAAGGATTTATTAAAAACGTCAAACAATGTTCAAAAAATTGGAAAGTATTTTGCAATTTTTTTTTTAGCAAGAATATAATGGCAACCCACAAATGAAAAAATGGAACATGAAACAACACTAACCTCACTATCACTCTACATGTTCAAGCAGATTTCCCTTTCCTTTGGAGGTAAACAGTTATCTGGATCATTATAATTATCGTCAAATATTTCCCGATCACTATATTCACGGAACACTTCTCGTAAACCTCTTAAAATATTTCAACAACTACTGCTACAACCAGCTGTGTTGTTCATTTAATTTGTGGCTTGCCCAGCAGCGTGGCTTACCATCACTGCACTGTTCTGGTCATACGGATTAATCTCTATTATTAGGTAGTACAGTATGGGATTACCATTGTGTTTCTGCATATAACTCAAATATTTATAAAATTTGGGTTATATTTTTTTTCTCCCATGCCCTTCGTATGATAGGTGGGTGAAAATTGGTTGATGTATTTAAGTATTTTAAAACAATTACTTTGGTCAATGTTATGCTATCAACGGCTTCTTAGCCTTATTTCCGACAACTAGCCAAATCTGTGATAAAATCTTAATTNTGCCTCTCAGCAAACAATCAACATATTTCTTTCAAATTTAGCTAAGAAGCTGTACTGTGGTAGGCCATATTAATTGTAATGTATCAAGTGTTTAAGTCTCTTTTTTTATGAATGGCACCTGTACAAATATTTTAGCTTAGTGTGCTATATCTTCGAAACTATGTAACATATTTAAATTTAACTTTATAAACTGTATTTATGGCAATCATGGAACGTGTTAATACAAATGCATTTTGACCTCTATTATAATTCATATCTTTAAAGAAAATAGCTTACTCTATTAGGACTATTAAAATGGTAACCCTCACGCAATGTAAGAATAAAATGGTAACCATTGTACACGATGCAGGATTAATATGGTTGTAATATTACTCAATTAAGAAATATAATGGTAACCCTACATCTGAACGTATAAGTTATTTATTATCTTTTCAAACATTTTAGAGCCTAGAAATATTTTAGAATATACAGTTTACGTAAAATTATTCCTAAAGGATTTATTAAAAACGTCAAACAATGTTCAAAAAATTGGAAAGTATTTTGCAATTTTTTTTTTAGCAAGAATATAATGGCAACCCACAAATGAAAAAATGGAACATGAAACAACACTAACCTCACTATCACTCTACATGTTCAAGCAGATTTCCCTTTCCTTTGGAGGTAAACAGTTATCTGGATCATTATAATTATCGTCAAATATTTCCCGATCACTGTATTCACGGAACACTTCTCGTAAACCTCTTAAAATATTTCAACAACTACTGCTACAACCAGCTGTGTTGTTCATTTAATTTGTGGCTTGCCCAGCAGCGTAGCTTACCATCACTGCACTGTTCTGGTCATACGGATTAATCTCTATTATTAGGTAGTACAGTATGGGATTACCATTGTGTTTCTGCATATAACTCAAATATTTATAAAATTTGGGTTATATTTTTTTTCTCCCATGCCCTTCATATGATAGGTGGGTGAAAATTGGTTGATGTATTTAAGTATTTTAAAACAATTACTATGGTCAATGTTATGCTATCAACGGCTTCTTAGCCTTATTTCCGACAACTAGCCAAATCTGTGATAAAATCTTAATTTTAGTGGAAGATGAAAGGGTTGATTTATTCTTTAAAGAACGTGATGTTGAAAGTTGATTGCGCAGTGCAACTGATAGTGTGACAAAACACATACTGTTTTTCACTACCGGTGTGTTACATAAATGCACAGTGGCTAATAAAAGGTATTAATTAACAGTTTTTTTTTTNTACTGTTTTTCACTACCGGTGTGTTACATAAATGCACAGTGGCTAATAAAAGGTATTAATTAACAGTTTTTTTTTTTAATAATCCTGGGGAGGGGGAGGAAAACTACTATGTCAAATAATAAAATGCTAACTTCACTGAATAANTTTTTTTTTTAATAATCCTGGGGAGGGGGAGGAAAACTACTATGTCAAATAATAAAATGCTAACTTCACTGAATAAAATTCCTGTTTAAATACTTATTTAACAGTATGATTTCATTCGGAAATAGGTATTTTATAAATTTTATCTTTTATGCAGTGCAATATCAAAACCATTTTTATTTCAAATACAATTTTTTTTTCAAAGTTAATTGGTGTCAGAAACTCCAGTTTTTAATAAATGCGCGTTTAATAACGTCCTTCTCTTGAATTTCCTTTTCATTTCAAGTTCTCATTATTACCTCTTCTTTACCTCTGCAATATTTATTCATTAATAATACGTTTCTTCCTCAGCCTTCATTTTAAGGTTTTCCTGGTTCAGGAGCTTTTCTCTCTGCTACGCTTACGAAAAATAAATGTGTTGATAGTCAACATGAGAGCATAAAATATCATAAAGAGCAAGGGATATTTCATCTTCTTGACAGTTTAGTGTAAGAGAATGGAAGAGAATGATGGGGTCGTATGTAGCCAAGAAAAGCACATTTAATGTCATAGAAATCACACATGAAACGTAGTCTTGTTTGACAAATCTTAATATTTAATTTATAATCTGTCTTAGTTTGATGAAATGATAGTAAGGTGTTTGCTTCTCTCCTACGAAATTGTTAGAAATTCAACGTATTAAAATTCGCTTTTAAAACTCGTTTCTATTTCCATCACTTAAAACAAGTGACGGCTTCAAGTTCACGTATATAAACTAAACCACTCATGCCTCGTAGTATGACTTACTTACTCATCACATGAAAATGGACGCATACATATACTTAGAGTAGTGACGTGTTGTTTATTAATTTGGGTTACAGTTATGTTGACAGTTGCCTATGTTTATGTATCACTACAAGTATGTTGTTGGATAAATGTATATTTTTGGCACCATAAATATTGTTATTTTCAAATTGAAACAATAATTTTTTTTAAGTTGACGNTTGGATAAATGTATATTTTTGGCACCATAAATATTGTTATTTTCAAATTGAAACAATAATTTTTTTTAAGTTGACTGTTTTATTTTAAAGGTAATTTCAAAAGCAGAGTATATTTTCATCTTTTGACAGCTATTGTTAACGCAGTATATGATTATGTTTTTCTTAAGTTGGCAACTTAGCATTACGTCATTGTATGAAAGGCTTTTTGAATGTGCCCTTGAGTTAAGCCCTATATTTCTCATATAATTTGAAATTGGAAATTTTTGCTGTAAAAATTCATGTTTGAGAACGAACTTGCATGGCATGTTGTATGTTAAGTCACGTCAAGCTGGTCAGCCAAGGTTACTAACCCAGATTACTGACTATTTGGTAAAATTAAGTGAATTATCTGTATAGACGTTGTGAAGAATAAAATTGTGTTCAATTACGGCAGAGCAAGTGCACCTGGGCGGAAAAAAGAGGGCCTATTTGTTATTCGAGGTTTTACTACTGGTGAATAACTCGTAAGTATAGGTAAATAGAAGTTTTTAATAACTTACGCAGTAATATTTGAGGTGAAGCAGTGTCATATCACCTTGCAATAATGTTTATTGTTTAATACTTCTTGAACGTAACCTACACATCCCTCATGGAACGATTTATTTGTGAGACTACCTTATTAACTGAGTTAAGCCAAAGCAAATTTAAAATTAATGTTTTGTGTATTTTAAAAACAAATTTTACTTTCAGACGGAACAATTTCAATTTTTGCAGTGTTTATAACACTTATCTGCGAGCTTCCAAATTCATTTTATTTAATTGTTAATATTATTGACATATGTAATTTGAAATTAATACTCTGAATTAATTGAATTTTCTCGACTACTAAATCCTGCTAATAGATTTTGAGACAGCTGCCTAAGAATGATATCTGATATTAAAATTCCTTTCTTCATCATTACGTTAATGTTTGTGTACTTTTGCTGGTAGTATTGGTTTTTCTTTCTGTTTGCAAGTGTTTCGTTTATGTTTCTTAATGATAGTGGTACGTATCTTCAGTGTACTGAAGCCCAATGTCACAAGGGTAAGTGACATGTAGTGACATGTGTTCTCCGTCTCACAGACTATAAGTTTCAGTGCCAGCTAAATCAGAAGTAATTATCATTCACTCTTTATCTATTATTATTTCTAATACAACCAGTCGTATTATTATTAAATTAAATTTCACAGGAATGCCCTGAATTGTCGTGCTTATTCCTGGGAATCTTTCCCAGGGATCCAGAAAATAATAACTTCTTCTGTAATATACTAATGGTAAGGTAGAAGTTAGGAAAGTTAAAAACTAAATTTTAATATCCATATTTGTAGATGGCAAATTGCGGCTGTTTTTGTGAAATAAATTACTAGGAATCATGTCAGTGCTGTCAAAAATATTTAAGCATTTAGGTTATTAAAATTTTATAGGCTATTGCTTTTAAAAACGTGTGACATTTGAAGGGAATATTTTAAGTAGAATTTATATAAAATAATAACTAAGGTATTTTCTGGTTCAATTCCCGAGTGGAGCTGAACTCAAGGCACAGGATGAGAAGGGGAAAAAAAATTTATCGAATTGGCGTCACCGCTACATAACTATAAAGATACAAATTGTGTGATTGGCCACGCGTTTATCAGATTGCATCTGATTGGCATCGTCGCGGTGTGTTAAGTTCTCCTATTGGACTGGCTAGCCCCTGGCAGCCTGGTAGGTGCTTCTCTACGCAGTGTTTCGCGAACTGCACCCTGCCGTATTGCTAGCGAGTGAGGCCATCTTCCTGGTTTGTTCTGAGTAAACGTGACATCTATATTTTTGTGGTATTTAAATATATGTGATAAAGATACATTAGTATTTAAGGCATTGCCTAGTCATAATTTAGCACACGACTTGGAGAACTTGGAAAATCTTTTTCAAATTATATTTTTCAATGATTGTAATATTATAAATGTTGAGATGTCCACCATAGGGTTTATATAGGTTCGGTAAAATTTTTTTCTTTCACAATTTTTGTTGAGTGATGGCTTTTAAATAGAGTTTATGAATATTTACACCTGTTGTAATGTTTGCTTTCTTGGAAATAGAATTTAAATATAATTTGAGATTCAAAATTCAGGGAGAGACTTATATATATACATATATAGGACGTTAAGCACACCAGAGTCTTTATTACTGCACTATAAGAATGTAGGGTTGCCTATGATATTCCTTTGCTATATCGTCACCTATAAAGTTTGATTTACTACAAGAAGGCGCGTTAGCTTAGGCTCTGCGCGCAGAGGCGATACCGTTAATGATGCACCGACCATCGTCGCTCTCATGCCATCATTGATTCAGAACTTCACTCAAATAAACGCACCTCCCACTCTCCGGAGCCCTTAGTGATGTTTATCACTCGTAGTCCTACATCACATCGCTTAAGGCGAAACAGTGGCTGGTCAATATGGAGGTACTCCTCCAGCGGAGAAGCTTGGAACATGGTCTCTGTTCTGCAGCGCCCTACACGACCATTAGACCGCGAACAACAGCGAACAGCGGATGGAGAATTATTACTCCAGACACGAGTTCTGGTCGATTGCTCCCCGCCGCGGCTCCGAGGCAGCAAGACATGGAGGGGCGAGTACCTCTAGCTGGAGCGACTTAATCGCGCAGGAACGCTTCCACAACATCCACGTCACAGGAAATTAAAAACATAAATAGGGTACTGGAGACATTATAACGTTCTTAAGTAGGTTCAGTTTTCATAGCTGTGCTAACGTGCGGTACGATGACAAGCTTTCCATACCAGACACAGGGACCTACAGCATAGTTAAAATATGTTACATTCGTGGAAAATAATGTTTATATTTCTGTACGGCATATAAAATATAGGTAATTTATAATTAACATGTTATATCTTTCTGCTTATCGTCATTTCAGTTTAAATAACTTAAATTATATGAAACGCAAAATATGGAAGGGATAAAAATAATTATCAGTAAAATTTATATTATAAAATTTAAGTGTGGGAGTGATGAGGTAATATTTTCACCTTAAGTTTAAGAACGTAAAGTGCAAAGACTTATGCAGGATAAACGCAGAGCAGCCGCGATAAAACACACTAGTTATTGTGAACTTCCGCTGCGTTTTCCATATGCGAAAACACGTACGGGGGCTTTCGGGGTTGAAGACCGGATTGCTATGGTAGGAGATTGGAGTATAGTTCGCAGGAATAAAAGGAACACCACTTCTGTATTGAGTTTGTAATGGTTTTGTCAACCTAAAATATCACGTCTGCTACGTGCGTTCAGAAAATTGGCTACTAAAAACCAAATTAAGGTACTCTCCAAATCTGAATAATTTGTACATTACTATTCATAATAAAATAATAATGCCTCTTATTATTGTAAATTTTTTAGACTCATTCATACCAAATTAAAGTCACATATTGTTGATTAGACACATCGAAGGAGGAATCTAAGTCCCTTTTTCAAAACATTTTCATGATATTGTTTTATCATTCTCAGAGAACGTTCATCCTGATAAATAAATAAGAAAATAATACCATTACTAAGTTGAAAGTTCGGCGTGTTATTGGTGTCTATTATTAGTAAAAAGAAAAAATTCATGTTATGCAGTTGTTCTTATATTACAGCCAAATGGATTCTAGATGGAAACTCAATATGGCTACATTTTGACATTCGATTACCCTCATTCTGCTACAGACTATATGACGTACAATTAGGCTGCATGTAGTTGAATTATATTACCGTTGACAACACAGGATTGTCCTTGAACAACTTAGCTCTCAGGTACTAAGCCACTTTGCCCACACGACCGTGAAGATTTAGTCGCCAGGTTCGCTATAAACCGCTACTTAGACACAAACAATCGTTGCGAGCATGAGCAATGGCATGTACTCTCTGAACACGCTGATAACTCAAGGGGAACTGTAAAACTCCTGTATATGCTGACAGCAGTCGCTGTTGTTCCTCAACTAAGTTTCGCCACTCGCTCCATAGTTTCTCAGCAGGCGCACGGCCACTTTTGCAAGGAACATGCTTCCTTCAAGTATACGCCCGATCATGCAGCTACACTTTAACTTGATTCCTAAAAGAGTAGCATTGAAACGTTCATCAAACAAATCTTTGAAGATATAATTGATTTATATTAACCCATTCAGTCTCCGTGTCCAGGTTCATAGGCATGTAGCAAATGAATGATATTTATGGGTGGTGCTGTACACAGCAAGGAATCAGTGCTCAGTGTCTTAGGCTTCTTCCACGCGATATGCCAAANATGTTTATATTTCTGTACGGCATATAAAATATAGGTAATTTATAATTAACATGTTATATCTTTCTGCTTATCGTCATTTCAGTTTAAATAACTTAAATTATATGAAACGCAAAATATGGAAGGGATAAAAATAATTACCAGTAAAATTTATATTATAAAATCTAAGTGTGGGAGTGATGAGGTAATATTTTCACCTTAAGTTTAAGAACGTAAAGTGCAAAGACTTATGCAGGATAAACGCAGAGCAGCCGCGATAAAACACACTAGTTATCGTGAACTTCCGCTGCGTTTTCCATATGCGAAAACACGTACGGGGGCTTTCGGGGTTGAAGACCGGATTGCTATGGTNGTGAACTTCCGCTGCGTTTTCCATATGCGAAAACACGTACGGGGGCTTTCGGGGTTGAAGACCGGATTGCTATGGTAGGAGATTGGAGTATAGTTCGCAGGAATAAAAGGAACACCACTTCTGTATTGAGTTTGTAATGGTTTTGTCAACCTAAAATATCACGTCTGCTACGTGCGTTCAGAAAATTNACACCACTTCTGTATTGAGTTTGTAATGGTTTTGTCAACCTAAAATATCACGTCTGCTACGTGCGTTCAGAAAATCGGCTACTAAAAACCAAATTAAGGTACTCTCCAAATCTGAATAATTTGTACATTACTATTCATAATAAAATAATAATGCCTCTTATTATTGTAAATTTTTTAGACTCATTCATACCAAATTTAAGTCACATATTGTTGATTAGACACATCGAAGGAGGAATTTAAGTCCCTTTTTCAAAACATTTTCATGATATTGTTTTATCATTCTCAGAGAACGTTCTTCCTGATAAATAAATAAGAAAATAATACCAGTACTAAGTTGAAAGTTCGGAGTGTTATTGGTGTATATTATTAGTAAAAAGAAAAAATTCATGTTATGCAGGTGTTCTTATATTACAGCCAAATGGATTCTAGATGGAAACTCAATATGGCTACATTTTGACATTCGATTACCCTCATTCTGCTACAGACTATATGACGTACAATTAGGCTACATGTAGTTGAATTAGATTACGGTTGACAAGACAGGCTTGTCCTTGAACAACTTAGCTCTCAGGTACTAAGCCACTTTTCCCACACGACCGTGAAGATTTAGTCGCCAGGTTCGCTATAAACCGCTACTTAGACACAAACAATCGTTGCGAGCATGAGCAATGGCATGTACTCTCTGAACACGCTGATAACTCAAGGGGAACTGTAAAACTCCTGTATATGCTGACAGCAGTCGCTGTTGTTCCTCAACTAAGTTTCGCCACTCGCTCCATAGTTTCTCAGCAGGCGCACGGCCACTTTTGCAAGGTACATGCTTCCTTCAAGTATACGCCCGATCGTGCAGCTACATTTTAACTTGATTCCTAAAAGAGTAGCATTGAAACGTTCATCAAACAAATCTTTGAAGATATAATTGATTTATATTAACCCATTCAGTCTCCGTGTCCAGGTTCATAGGCATGTAGCAAATGAATGATATTTATGGGTGGTGCTGTACACAGCAAGGAATCAGTGCTCAGTGTCTTAGGCTTCTTCCACGCGATATGCCAAAGCTCCTGCAACTCTCAATTGTGTATGGTTATTGCTGATAATGCCGATCACGCAGCTCATTCTTAACTGGCTGTGAGAAGCCCGCTCGTTACAAGTACAGCCACACTTAAAATATTTCACGATTGCAAAACTTAAGCTTGTGAATTAATTCAGAACCTAACGGTTTAAGATAACACAAACGATGCTGAAAAACAATGTAATTTTAAGCCAGTACATTTGGCATGCTCTGAATAAATTTCGCCTGTCCCGCGCAAGTATTCCAATAATTGAAAATTTTCAACCAAACATTTTGTTCCCACATTGGGGCCACAAGTGGTAAGACAACCAGCCTCCTAGGAAAACCAGGTTCGATTCCCAGCGTGATCGCTCCCAGATTTTTGCAGGTGGGAATCGTGCCGGGTGATGCCGCTGGTCAGCGGGTTTTCCCGTGTATCTCTTGCCACGAAAGTGAGTACACTATTGCTTATTCCCTGTTTCATTTTAATACCCTCAAGTTTTTATTGCAATTAAATTTTTTTATACGGTTTCCACAGTATCGTAAATTTTCATACTATCTTTTTATACTTAAGTACTTACTAGCGACCCCGCCCGGCTACGCCTGGGTACAATTCAGTTTTTACAGCGATTCACTAATAAATAAATTGGGAAAAGACAATAACAATATTATATGATAGTACATTAGTAAACTACTATCATATATAACATACATACACGTCACGCCTGTCTCCCAGAGGGGTAGGCAGAGATTATGGAGCTCAATTTACCACTATACTGACATACCTACCTCCTTAGCTTTTTCCACATTCATACATCTCTAATAGAACAATATTATATGGTAGTGGTTTAGGAAAAATCTCTTTGTATACAACATTAATCGCTTTGCCTCCGACCGCCAGCACTAAAATATTTCTGTTTGACGTGAAACGCGAAAGGGCTACGTATAGTAGACCGTGTGAAAAACATGCTCCACTCAAATCCTCTCCAGCCACATTAAATATTTGACCCTGTGCCTTATTTATGGTAATACCAAAAAAACACTCTTATTGCAAATTCAAGTCTTTTTAAATTAAAAGGCAAATCCGACGGAATCAGTGGTATTTTATGTATTATAACATTTTCTCCAGTACCGCAGCCAGTTAGAATAGTATCTTTCATGAGANCTTGCCTCCGACCGCCAGCACTAAAATATTTCTGTTTGACGTGAAACGCGAAAGGGCTACGTATAGTAGACCGTGAGAAAAGCATGCTCCACTCAAATCCTCTCCAGCCACATTAAATATTTGACCCTGTGCCTTATTTATGGTAATACCAAAAAAACACTCTTATTGCAAATTCAACTCTTTTTAAATTAAAAGGCAAATTCGGCGGAATCAGTGGTATTTTATGTATTATAACATTTTCTCCAGTACCGCAGCCAGTTAGAATAGTACCTTTCATGAGATAACTTTTTAAACTTTTTTTTGTAATAGTGTTCTGTTGCATAATTTTCCTGGATTTATATTTCTCAATAAAGTAATGGGAGCTCCAACTTTTAAAATCATGTTGTGTAGTGGCATGCCAGAAGGATTCAATGAATTAAGGAATTTTATGGGATAGTGCACAGCTTTTTCACTGTCAAAAATATATCTACTGAGTTATAAACTTGTGTTTGGGCATTAAATTTGGCGAGCACTAATTCATTCATTTTTTTTTATTTGTTCATTAGAAGTCGATAATATCGCTCTTTCTTTGAACCACGATTGAGTCTTATTTGAAAGTTCGTGTATTTCAGGGTATACGTTATCTATCAGTTGTTGGTGATCGGTGACTAAAACACATATATCGCTATTGAGAGAAATTTTTCCACAATCCATTGGAAGATCTCCATTCCGACTTTCAGTAGCATGTCAGCAAACATGCTGTTATCTTCTGAAGACATAAGAGCTCTCATGTTTGTTTTGAGGGCTAGTTTTGTTACGTTGGGCCAAATTGTACGCTGTAAAGAACATTTATTATCTACATTTAAGAGCGTTAACTATTAATTAATATATTTCGTAAAATTTTAAGTTCCCTATGGTTAGAAAAAACAGTAAATATTAAGTTTGTTTTAACTCCGTAATTTAAATTGTAAATACGCTTGTTAATACTTATATTTTAAAAGTAAATATATGCTTCCTATGACGTTTATGTAAATAATTTAATATTACACAGTTTTTTCGTACCTGATTTTGTTATATCTCTAAAGGATTAGGCAACGTATTCCATGAGAGCATGTTGGTGGTAAACCTTTTTCCGGACTTGATTCACTAATACCATTAATGCTCAGCTCCTATAAATTCTAGAGAAAATTTTCATATACACAAACATTCCTTGATAAGTTCAAATCATAACAGTAAAAACCGCATCCAAATCCGTTCAGTGGTTCTCAAGGTTAGCGCAGTCATACAGACAGACGCGCGCCAGGGACTTTCTTTTATACTACGTACAGATGTATAGAGTTGTTTAAGTAAAACCTATTTCATATAAGTATAAAATCGATCCGCGTAAACATAGCGCAGGGAATCGCAAACAAATGCTGCACTGTAAAAAGATCCCCATCATTGACTTCTGTGGTTTTATTCGTAGGGCTTGCCAGGAAGGGTGTAACAT
The DNA here is from genome assembly GCA_002778355.1 of Clitarchus hookeri. Lineage (NCBI taxonomy): Eukaryota > Metazoa > Arthropoda > Insecta > Phasmatodea > Phasmatidae > Clitarchus > Clitarchus hookeri. The sequence goes on from NQII01008241.1 coordinate 16,332, forward strand.
GTACCGACTTTATGGTTTTTAGCTGGCGGAATGAGCAGTCACCCGCAATATTTATCCCCCCTTTTCCCAACACACNTCCCCTTTTCCCACCACACCGTCCCTACCAACAAACGTCACGTTTTCTGTGCCTCGCTCCTTTTATGTACAGACTTTACGATGGTAGACATAAAACGCGGTTAGTGACGTAACCTCAAGCCTGTTTTATGTTTAGTCATAAATTTGTAGGGATGAAGAATTTTTTTTATGACGAGACTCACTTCAAAATTATTACGAAATATCTAAATAAACGTTCAGAAGCATATATATAGCAAATTGATATGTGGACAGACATGTGCTTATTTCCAGAAAAAATGTGTCTCATACCCGATATATAATTTTATAATAGTGAAAAAACACCTTTAGTACTAACATATGTACCCTTGTATTGTATCCTCAACAATTAAATTGCTGGTTTGATTTATGGTGTGGATGAGGTTGTACGAGTTTAGATTCTTATACTACGTGTCCTTTTGGTAAACCTGCACACGCAAGAAACTGCAGTACCGAAAGATTAGTGGTGCAAGTTGAACTCCAGATGTATGAGATTCAGTTAAAATAATATTAGTGTTAACTTTTAAGGGGCAAGGTTTTTTGAGAACTTGCAGATTTATTTATTGTTATCCGTTCCGTGCTGGATTTCATGAAACTGCGGAGTGGCAATGCTTCTACGACTGGCCACGAAGAATTGGTATGTTTCGAAATTTTTCGTGTTTGCGTTGGAGTGAGTAAGTGAAGAGATTTCAGCGTCTCTAAACAGCGAGATTTTGAGAGCCGATGAGGGTGATTGAGATGAGTATAGAGCATCGCTGAAATGAAAGGGCAAGTGAAACGGGAGATCCCCGAGAAAACCCACTGAACAGCTGCATCATCCGCCTCGATTCCCGCATGTGAAAATCCGTGAGTGGCGTGACCGAGGTGGAAGGCGAGCAGGCTAACCACCCAGCTACCCCGATCTCGTTAGTGTTGGATAAAATTAATATTTCCAGCAAATATTTACGAACGAATCTCCTTTGATAGTGGGTTCATGTGTTTTAAGAACTTAAGACATGACCCTTGTAAGTGTTCAAGTAAATGGCGTTTGTCCACATCGAAAGAGACTTGGTTGTGTGTTTGTTTCGAGGGAGGAAACATTCATGCCACCCTAGAAGGGCACAGACATTCATGTAGTACGGTATGTTCTCTTGTTTATAGCCACGCTTTTATTGTATACAGACGTTATGCATTCAAAATGAATTACACTACAATTAGAAAAGCATGAAATGGAGTAAATTTTTTCTTTCCAGTTATATTGTTAAATAATATGAGTATTAATTTAAATATGATTTCGTAATTGATAATGATAACTTACTAAATAACTGACTGAACTTATAAAGGGTTATCAANCTTAAAAAATATGATTATTAATTTAAATATGATTTCGTAATTGATAATGATAACTTACTAAATAACTGACTGAACTTATAAAGGGTTATCAATTTAGCAAAAATAAATAAATTTACTAAATTGGTTATATATTAAATATTACAATTTGGATTTAAAAGTTTTAGCTCTGTTGTATTCTTCACCAACGTCGTTCTTAATATTATGTTTTTCTCCTATCTTATTCGCATGTTNAAATTAATTTACTAAATTGGTTATATATTAAATATTACAATTTTGATTAAAAAGTTTTAGCTCTGTTGTATTCTTCACCAACGTCGTTCTTAATATTATGTTTTTCTCCTATCTTATTCGCATGTTTTACCAATCCAAACATAATCTCGCACTTTTATTGCTGCGTGGTCTTAAAGTTATTTATACAATCGAATTCCGTCTTTGGGTTTCCTCCGATTACCTTTGACAATATAATTTCCCATGCCTGGAGTCTTCTTTTTTTTTTATTTCATATTGTTGTACTGCTGAAAGCCCCGTTTGTTATGCACAGTTTCAAAATTTGCATTACCACAAGATTACGTTATTTTTGCATTTGTTTAGATTATGAGATCCCATTTAGTGCACAGTCACTGTAATCTGCCATTCCTTTTTTTTTTTTACGTAAATGTTATGCTTTCCTCCTGTATTGCCTTGCAGCTCTAGTTACTGATTACATTTACATGGCTACGTGCACAGCGAATTTTTTTTCGGCTCAGAAACGAGGATTAGTGTTATTGTAGCTGTGTGTACTCTCAGTGACGTGTTTCTGCAGACTACTCGCATTTCCTCTGTTCTTTTCAGTGCCACGGGAAATTTTCTTTACATGCAAATTTCCTTCCTCGTTTCCCTTATTGTTGAATTTGACATATGGACTTGGGTTTTTCTGTTTCTGATTTCTTTCTGCCATATCCTTATACGTCTGCGTTGGATTTGTTTTTTAATCGTTTCCTCTTACACTATGTGCTTCGCTTGAGATCTGAGCCTCATGCTCCTACCACCTTCTGGTCAAATTTGTTACTTCCTCCATCATGCCTGTAAGAATATGCACGTGCTTATTATATATTAAACTTCCGTGGTAGAGTGTCTGACTACTTGGACTATTGGCTGCAGTGTGTTTACTGGTATTGTTTGAAGGCTATTTTCTTTTTGTTAAGAGGAATATCTAGTTTTCCTAATTAGGTTACTCTACATTAAAGCGGTATAATGTTGTTGCTGTATTAGCCATTTTCAGTAGCAAACCCTTTTCCTAAATTTTGGTATGGCACTGGTGTTAGTGTCCTTGTTGAGAGCGGTTTCTTATAATTTACTAATTTACAATTTTTTTTCTTTCACGTACTGTGTGCAGGGCGAAGTAAGAGAGTGTAACTAGCTGTTGTATTGGTAGGAAAACTAACCTCCCAATACGGTAAACCGAGTTCGATTCCCGGAGGAATAGTCACACCCGGATTATGACACATGAGAAACGTGGTGGGCGTTGCATTGGGCCGGTGGGATTTCTTGAGAGGCCTTCTAGGTTCTTTCACAATTGTAGTCCACTGTGGCTCCTTCCCCAGTACCCTTCCTCTTACCTTTCGGTCGCTGAAGATCTCAGCTGTTGACCGCAACTTACCCGCTCACTAAACCATGCAGGCGGGTCTTAGATACTCGATCTCTAGAAGACAAACTCAAGAGCGATTTTCTTTCATTCCGTTCCGGTTTCATTATTACCCAGATTTACATATAAAATTTCAAATATTCAGATCACTTTTCAGATAATTAGCGCCATCCACATGGTAGACCTTACTAGGTGTTAAAAACACTGAAACCAAACATTTAATTAGAAAAGGAATTTCCTAAAATTTTGAATATTAGGTAGTAATTGTAACTTAGAATATCCTTAATACATATATAATTTACACTGTATTTTTATAAAAAATTTTAATGGTTTCAACAATATTTTGAGTCCATCGTTATCAAAGCGATTTTGATATCCGCAATTCGACTCTAAAGGTTTATATGCAGCCCCGATTTTATAACCAGGCACCCTGGGCACGTGTCCAGGGGCGCAAAGTATAAGCAAAGGAAAATGCCATAAAAAAGAGAAATAAAACTATATACTCTAATAATATAGTACAACTGCGAAATACACCCCTGATTTATATTTCCATATAATAATCATAATAGCAGTGAGAGCGAATGCTGGTAGATCTGAACTCTGTACGTAGTGGAGGGGACGCTTGCTCATGGCGTGCCCAGGGTGCAGTGGACGTCATAATCGGGCCTCGTCACATGTTCAGTAGGTACAAATAATAAACCTGAGGAGGTACATGACTCTTACGTCACAGTAAAGGCTGTTCACGATAAAGTAAGCACTTTTGAAATCAACCATAGAAAGACACTGCTCCTACCTCCATATATATATAAATATATATATATACATATATATATATATATATATATTTACAAGCACACTGAGTGACATGCACCCAGTAAAGTTGGAAACGAGGGGAGGAAGGTAGTTCCTTTTCTAAATATTTGATTTAAAGTATTAGGTAAACGTTTGTAAAAACTGAAGATATTTATTTAACTTTATGTTTTTTATGTGCCTATTTGTAAGAATTAGCAAATTTGTAAAATATTATTTTTTTAAATAATTTCAGCTCAACTTGTGATGAGGCCCATGACAGTGTTAATTTTACATAAGGCGGAAGAGTACATATCATGTATACAAGTATATCATAATCAGGGCTTTAAAAAGTGATCAGTTTACCGTTAAGAGCCTATAATTAAATGAACAACAGAAACTACAAGGTTTATCTACCTCAGAGTACGGCCAAGATTACCCTATTTAGGGTAAAAAAATTCTGAAAAATAATAAAAGTGATAAAGGCAAAACTATATAGCCCAGCAGCTAATTTTTGTTGTGCCAACGTTGGAAAATAACGTTGGCTGAAAACCAAAGGAGAACGTGAGTCTAAGTTCCTTCAACGTCGTTTAAATAGTTGTACATCGCTTAATGTCCAGCCCTCTACCAGCCAAAGTCTTACTGAAATTTTACAAAATCGGTAGTATGTTAGCGAGACATGTTGTCACATAGACAACGCCATCCAAATATATAAACACCTACCAGCTACATCAGTAGTTATATTTTCCTACCAGTAAACAACACACAAATATTTATAGACTTTATTTTTAAAGGATTGCTGGTTTAAGTAAAACCTGAACAAACAAGCAAGCAAACGCATTATATATACTTTATATTTAGAACATTTATTTATAATGTCCTTTGTTTACAATGTTTACATTGCAATCTGAAACAACATTGTAAAATATACCCATCGCCAACTCTTATGTCCACAACATTGTCTCAACACATAAACAACAAAACAAAATTTAAAGGAAAATTACTTTTAGAAAACTTGGCACTGTGAGGAAATTAAGAGTTTTTACACATAAAACGATTATGTATATAAGTGTCATTAAAATGGTTCTACAATACTGACCCAACGGAAGTGTACATGCCAAATATAGACCGCATATTTTCCATCTTAACCAAAAAATGTCCAACAAGTAAACGTTAAATATCACATCGTTTGTGGGTAAGAATACGATAGCTTTTAAGAAAATATGTCAAATTATTAATTTATTTAATTGTATATACACTGAAGTGACAAAAAACTGGTACACCTGCCTAATATCCTGTAGGGCCCCCGCGAGCACGCAGAAGTGCCGCAATACGGCGTGGCACGGAATTGACTAATGTCTGAAGGTATGTAGGAGGCAATTCACACCATAAATCCAGCAGGGCAGTCCACAAATCCATAGGAGTGCGAGGCGGTGGAGATCACTTTTGAATAGCACAATGCAAGGCATCCCGGATTTGCTCAATAATGTTCATGTCTGGTGATTTAGGTGGCCAATGGAAGTGTCTAAAGTAAGAAGAGTGTTCCTGGAGCCACTCGGTAGCAACTCTCGACGTGTGGGGTGTCGCATTGTCCTGCTGGAATTATCCACGTCCGTCGGAATGCAAAATGGACATTAATGGGTGCAGGTGATCGGACAGGATGCTTGCGTATCTGTCACCTGTCAGAGTCGTATCTAGACATATCAGGGGTCCCATTTCACACCAACTGCACACACCCCATACCATGAAAGAGCCTCCACCATCTTGAACAGTCCCCTGTTGAAATGTAGGGTTCATGGATTCATGAGGATGTATCCATACCCGTACACGTCTATCCACCCTATACAATTGGAAACGAGACTCATCACACCAGGCAACTTGTTTCCAGTCATCAACAGTCCAATGGCGGTTTTGGCGGGCCCAGGCGAGGCGTAATAGTTTGTGTCGTTCAGTCAACAACGGTACACGAGTGGGCCTTCGGCTCCGAAAGCCCATATCAATGATGGTCCGTTGAATCGTTTGCACGCTGGAACTTGTTGATGCCCCAGCATTGAAATTTGCGCCAATTAGAGAGAGGGTTTCACGTCTGTCACGTTTAATGATTCTCGTCAGTCGTCGCTTGTTCCGTTCGTTCACAATCTCTTTTTCCGGCCACAGCGATGTCGAAGATTTGATGTTTTACCGTATTCCCGATATTCACGGTACACTCGTCAAATGGTCGTATGCGAAAATCCAAATTTTATCGCTACCTTGGAGATGCTGTGTCCCATCTCTCGTGCGCCGACTATATCATCACGTTCAAACTCACTTAAATCTTGATAACCTGCCATTGCAGTAGCAGTAACCGATCTAGCAACTTTGCNGTGTCCCATCTCTCGTGCGCCGACTATATCATCACGTTCAAACTCACTTAAATCTTGATAACCTGCCATTGCAGTAGCAGTAACCGATCTAGCAACTTTGCCAGACGCTTGTTGTCTTATATAGGCGCTGCCGACCGCATCACGTTACTCTGATAGGTTCCATGCCTCTGTTATTTGCATACGCACGCCTATGCCAGTTTTTTTTAGCTCTCCAGTGTGTATATGTATATATATCCATTTTTGGCATAATGTTGGTTACACGATGTTGTTCCAACTTAACATTAACTACCACTACATACGTTGTCTTCCCAACATTAATACAACATACTGCATTATGTTCAGGCATTTTCTGTTTTAGTGGTAGCAAATTCTCGTTGTCGTGTTTCGTTGGGCCAACATTGTATTATTATGTATGATCCAGCTCAACATATAGCCAAGCTTCCCAAACACATTTCAATTTTTGGGCCAATGTTGTTTGGTACAGAAGTATTAACTTCTGTGAAATAAATCAATCATAAGATATTTCGTAAAAATATAATTTAATTTACCTTTGTTTTAACTGATGAAAAAAATACTTGGATTAAAAATAATATGCACATAAATTACGTAAAGTTTTTCTTGCATACCTGATCTTAGCATCTAAATGTTTTTATTCTGGAGTAAGCTATAGGAAATAGTTCTGATTTACTAAAATATTATACGGGTGTACTGATTTAGAAAAAAATTATCTAAGCTAATTTTACGATGTTGCGGATTGATTACAAATAAGTTTATCTTATCAAATGTTTTTAGCTTATCAAGAAAGTAACAGCTGAGTTGAATAATAAAATAGGGTAAAACAGCTTTAATTTAGANTCAAATGTTTTTAGCTTATCAAGAAAGTAACAGCTGAGTTGAATAATAAAATAGGGTAAAACAGCTTTAATTTAGATCTATTATACGGGAACACACAATAATAAGAATAAAACCAATTCTTACAAAAAAAACAATACAAGTTAAAATTACTCCCTCAAGGATTAAAAATAATATAATTCCTGGATGCGACATATTTTATTANAAAAAACAATACAAGTTAAAATTACTCCCTCAAGGATTAAAAATAATATAATTCCTGGATGCGACATATTTTATTAGTCTGATGCATGTCACGTACTAGAATAGGCCCAGCGCCGTTACCACACCCTGCCATCTTATTAAGACATATCCAGGGCTAGCAGCTGACCACGAAACTTTCAACCCGGGGATCCCCCCCTCCCGGCGATGAACCTAGTCTCGAATGACACAGGGAATGTCGCGAGACGAATGGCTTGGGGGAGAACCTTTAGCCACGCTAGAGAAATGGCAAATGAGACGGCTCAAGACAAAGGAAGCAAGGAGTGCCCCCGACCAGAATTGTGAAGACCACAGCTCAGAAATTAGTACCGGAGGAAACGCTGTGACACCACCCTCCCCCTTCCTCTACCCTGTTTGGAGCGCACAATCCACTGACAAGACACAAAATCGGGCACAAAAACGCCCGAGCTACACAGGGGAACTCCCCAATCTCTCCCGAGAAATTTATAACCACGGTAGCTTCAATATAGTGACGAACGAGTTAAATCACGAGCGCAGCCGAGACGGAAGTGAGTTGTTCGGCGGCCTCGATGCGAGTCGGAGGAGTTGGAAGAGCGAGTCGGATCGTGGCGTACGTCGACGTAGGAGAAGAGACGCGCTAAGATCTCCGACGGGAACCGCCAGCCGAGATCGTAGAGACACCACAAGTCTCAGAAAATCCAACCCCGAACTTCCGAGAAAGTACGCCAAGCTGACCCAGCTACATTAACCAACGACGACAATTCACCAAAAGCCGCAGTCACATTCAAGTAAAAACGTCTCCATTCAAGCAACATTCCCCCCGATGCATAGCATTCCACCAACCCGCCCTTCAGGTATACGACGTGTGGGAGGGCTCAGTCTCGTGTGTGTGTGTGTGTGTAAAAACCCATGTTATTGTCAGTCAAATAAAAGACGTGTGTTAACTAACTGAGAATAAGAGTATTTGTTCACCCCTTACGCAACAACTACAGGTGCTCTTAGTCTACACCAAAGTACAGTATCTCAGTACCCTACTAGCTATCATCCTGTATAACTCAGGTGGCAGTAGCGTCAAGTCACTACTGTTAAAACCTTTTTGATATGAAAGTATAACTCAAATAATGACCGCATATCCCCATTGTTTAAGTTTTAATGTTTCCATATAGGTGTGCATTGCTGCTCATTGAGAATGTCCTAACAATATTTTCCTATTCCCAGATATACGCAAATATTACAGACTTACCCTGGGTCCCTAAAATAATATTTAAAAAAACGGCGTCTCCTCAATGAATTCGGAGTCGTATAGGCGCAATTTCTCTCACATGCCAATGTCGATTCTAATGCTATGCTGTTTATCTTTCGAACAAGAATTGTGTACCTGGGTCATCTCTCTTGGAACTTGCTTCTAACCACATTAACTGAGATTAATAATTCCGATAAAAACTTTCAAATACAAAAAAAAATATCGTGAAAATACATCTGCAGCTTATTAACACGACTAACATCGTAAAAGAAAGAATATATATTCACCATAAAGGCTATCAGACAGATGCCTAAAATTTAAAAATAATCTCTTACTTTTTTTCTGCTAACTGCAAAATATTAATAAACGAAAGGTTTACCGAAGATAAGTGACACAGTAGATAAAATTTTATTTTATATAAAATAAACAGTTAACTGTAAGGGGAAATAGGAAGGGCATTTGGTTAGTTACCGAAACAATAATGTTTGCTAAATTACAGTAAATTTGGTAAAATATTAGACAAACATTTTAAATTTTATGAATACGCGTATTCTCAACGACCACACTATGAACCCTGTAATTGTACCGAATCGTTTAAGGCTACACAAACTTCGGGGTATAAAGTATGCAAAACGAATGTCTCCAGTTCTATATCGTAAAATAATCCTGTGTACTGATTTTGAATAACACGCAGATTCACACTGCTTCGCCAGATTGTACTTCGTGGCAGATAAAAAGTTTTTCAGTTTATTTTACTTCCAAATAAACCCTGCCCTTTTATTGCTTCTCTTTGTGGGTATTCGCGGTAATGTGTGTTCAAGTTCCGTTCAATGAAAAATGGTCTATTTGCGAGACAAATAAATCTTCACTTTCACTGAAAACGGAAACAAGAAGTATCATATATGAAGGATGTGTGTATATATGTATGTGTATGTGCGTGCGTAGGTGTTTCAAAACTTTTATGAAGACCGAACTGTTTTCAGCTTAGTTTCCTATCAGACTAGACTCAAAATATGCACGCGTGAGAAACTATTGAGATGAAACCACAGTTATTTTAAAGGATAACAGTATAGATGAACAGTAGATCACATGATGTCACATCTCTTCGATATCATGGTCTGCCCAGTAACTACTGGACTAAATATGTACATTTCCCAATGATAGGTAGTGTGGACTTATAGCTTCTGTAATTTTATGCATTCAGGCATTATTTAAACAAAATAAGGTACAACATAACACTGAGATAAATATAAATTAAAGTTAAAAATTACGTTTAAACAATCACAACAAATAAAATTTTATTTCTAAGAATTTAAATTGCTGTACACACATAAATTATTCCCAAAAAATGACCAAATTAGTTCCACTCAGTACTGGGCAGAAAAAAATTCAGTTTTATTGTTCTCCAGATTTTATTTAGTTAACAATTTGTTTGTTAACATTAGCCATAAATGTGTGTCTCTAAGAAACTCTCTGTCTCATTGCAGTTTTATTCTCCAAACAATAACTGTTAGGCTAAATCTATTACTACAATCAGTGAAATTATAATGGCTCTTTTATCAGCATCTGCCAATTGGCTACTGGCGTGTCATAAGAATACACAGAGCACTGGTGCCTGGAAGTGAAGATCGCTATAAAAACAGTATAAAACAATGTAAATTCTAACGCACAGGCGTCTTACCAATTGATTCATTCGCGATGCTCTGTAGAGAAGATTCCGTATTTTCTCAAGTGAAAAACTTTACGGACATTGCCTACCACTGGAGTATTTCCTCATGATACTCACGTTTACAATTCGATTAAATGCATTTCAACGTTACTGCATCCTAGGGTCAATTTCAGGGAAGACAGCCGCCAGCAGTCCAGAAGCCCGTTAGTGCGCATCTTGCAATCGTTTTATCCCGTTATTAATGGCCGTCTTAAAATTATCGATTTTTCTGCCATCCAATGCATTTGAGTTGTGTTGCTCAAATAGTTGGCACGGACAAGTTATAGTAGGTAGACTGATGTCAACAGTGATGGAGCACTCGTGTTAGTTTGCCATGTAACATCGCTGGCAACTATATATTAAATAATTTCTATAGATAATTGCAGATATTAAAATTTTACTCCACAGTTGAAAAGTAACAGTCCCTAGGAAAATAGATAAAAAATATATTTTCCATAGTACAACTAAAATTACTCAAATCCATTTAAATAAATTTAGGCCCAATATCACTTTTTATCATTTAAAAAATAAAATAAACATGCATAACATGAATTATTAATTATATTATTTTCACATTCGTATCATTTTTTAACCGCAACCATTGCAAATATTATGATTTCACTACTTGAAGAAGGTTTGCTTGCAAACTACGATTTCAAATTTCCTATATGAAAATTCACTTCAATTTTAAATAACTTTGTGAAACATTTACGTAGGTAGATTCTAACAAAACTTTTTACAGTTTTAAAAAATTTATATGAATTTTTCTTTGTTATTCAGTACAAATCATACATTTCTGGCAATTTTCGAATTGTGTGTGTCACGTTAAAGGAGTTCGGCATGTTGTACAGATGGGTCCAGTGCTAATTATAAGTCGTTATATTACTACCTAACATTTATGTCATGTCGGAGTATCACATAATGAACTATTCGAAACTTTTATATTTCTTTAAATTGTTAATATGAACATTGCAGTGTGAGGAAACGGGCCTGCAAATATATCAGTGTCTCTGTGTAAATGTAGAAGTGTTTTATTGTTGCCCAGATGGCATCGTTTTAGTGCAGTATGTGTGTGTGTGGGAGTAGAACCCTGGCTACCTGTGGTAGAAACACGCATTACACTGGAAGTTTACAAATAAACAGCGCTGATGCTGCTGGTCTCACGAAGATATCTTCGCCCTCTGAAGGTTCTCGCTGACAGCGCTTATTTTTCTACTGTGGTTGCTACAGTTCATAAAATGCAGTAACGTCATGCTCAATTTCATATAAATTGATTAAGTTGCTTGCTCTTTTTGATATATAATAACTTAACTTATACATAAAACGAAGGGGCTCAATTTTTATTTACACACATTTGCAAAAATAAATATTACCCTGAAGGTGCCTACAAATAGAAAGTAAGTGGGTATAAAGACACAGGACATAGTAGTATGTATACAGGAAACATCAAAATACTGTACCATATAAAACATGTACTACAGGAGACCAACGCTTGCAGCAGGCGTTTAGTATGGTATTGGACCACCCGTAGCACGGATACAAGCGACGATACGGTCGGAAATGGAGGCATACAGACGTCGGATGTTCTCCTGAGAAAGAGCGTGCCGCAACTGGTGCAACTTACCTTTCAAATCCACCGTAGTTGCCGTTGGCCGAAGTTGCCGTCCAATCTAGTCTCAAACGTTCTCTATGGGCGAGAGGTCTGGAGAGATTGCTGGCCAAATAAGCATATTGACGTCACGAAGGCAGGTCAGAGATACCCGTGCTGTGTAAGGCCAGGCATTAACCTGCTGGAAAATGGGGTTGTCATTCTATACCAGGAAGGGGAGCTCACATGATATAATTTTCTTGATGTATCGCCACGCCGTCAGCGTTCCTTCAGTCCCCACCAGTGGTGTGCGGGAATCGTATGAAATGACACCCCCCACCATGANCCAATCTAGTCTCAAACGTTCTCTATGGGCGAGAGGTCTGGAGAGATTGCTGGCCAAATAAGCATATTGACGTCACGAAGGCAGGTCAGAGATACCCGTGCTGTGTAAGGCCAGGCATTAACCTGCTGGAAAATGGGGTTGTCATTCTATACCAGGAAGGGGAGCTCACATGATATAATTTTCTTGATGTATCGCCACGCCGTCAGCGTTCCTTCAGTCCCCACCAGTGGTGTGCGGGAATCGTATGAAATGACACCCCCCACCATGACCCCTCTCGTTGGGGTGGAGTGCTACTCTACAATGAAGCGCAGATCACGGCGCTGGCCAGGAAGTCTCCAGACTCGAAATCTGCGGTCGTCTGTATGCAGACAGAGTTTAAGTTCGTCGCTTAACACCACTCGTTGCCAATCCGTAAGTTGCCAGGCTGCCCGTTCCTGGCAGAAAGTCACACGTGCTCGGCGATGCTCAGATCGTATTGGTAGACGTTGTAAGGGATGCCGCGATGGCAGATACCTTTCTGCTAGCTCCTTGGATAAGGTACTGGTGGACACAGGCGTATCCCCAGCTGCCATGACATTTCCCTGGATGGTGCGCAGCGACACCCGTGGAGTGCTCACAGCTTGTGGCACAGTGAAACAACCCTCTCTGATGGTGGTCTGCTTCGGTCGACCGAAACCTTCTCGACAGGTGTGTGTACCCCGCTGTTCCCACTCCATCCACATCCGACCTACAGTGTAGGCAAAACGGATGAAGTGTTGAGAAATGCGCCAAAACTTCCAGCCTGCCTCATGGAGGCCGACCATGTGACCTCTGTCAAACTCATCCGTCTGGGTAAAGGCTTGTCGAATGCGCCGTAGGGGGAANCATGGAGGCCGACCATGTGACCTCTGTCAAACTCATCCGTCTGGGTAAAGGCTTGTCGAATGCGCCGTAGGGGGAAGCCGCGTGTTCGCGGAACTTGTCTCTGTGGCTCACATTGCTACTTAGACCTTATTCACTGTGTTTCAGGTATGAATGATGGAGGTACATGCATGGCCCCTATTGTAAGATCCGCGGNCATGGAGGCCGACCATGTGACCTCTGTCAAACTCATCCGTCTGGGTAAAGGCTTGTCGAATGCGCCGTAGGGGGATGCCGCGTGTTCACGGAACTTGTCTCTGTGGCTCACATTGATACTTAGACCTTATTCACTGTGTTTCAGGTATGAATGATGGAGGTACATGCATGGCCCCTATTGTCAGATCCGCGGNTACTTAGACCTTATTCACTGTGTTTCAGGTATGAATGATGGAGGTACATGCATGGCCCCTATTGTCAGATCCGCGGAAGCAAACCTCATTAAACGCAAATGTGACACATGTAGGGTCATGGCGATATTTGTGTGGCAACCTTCGTTGTACTCGCGTGATTCGTTCATGGTGATCAGTTTTTTTGCAAATGAATGATTGTAATTTCTGCAATGTGATGGATAAATTAATTAGTATGACAATACAATTCAAATTGTGAAATATTTCGAATGTTAATTTTACTGACTTTCATTATTTCCGTGAAGCGAAATGTTTTAATTAGTTCCACACTGCTCTGTTCTCACAAGCTCATGTTAACTAGAATTAATTTAACTATACTGCTTAAACAATATTAAAATTGGTTTAAGTATGTATTTCTGAACAATATGGATCTGCTAAATAAGAAATATTTTGGAATTTATTCTAAAAAAGGTTAGAAGGGATATCACTTTAGATTTTTCTATTTCAGTTTTTAAGGAATTCAAATTTCTAAACATGTGTGCATTACTGATACTTAAAATAATCCTGGTATCACTTCTACGATAGCAAAATTGTGTAAATAGTAGCAGGATAAGAAATTATTTAGAAATAAATGGGGCAAAGAATTAAATTATTTCATAAATAAAATATGCTATGATTTGAATTGTATTGATTGGAATTTTTATGGTATACATTTATATGAGAAAGGTAGATATAAAATTATTTGTAATGAAATGTACCAAATAATTCGTGCTTATATGTTTATCAAGTTAAGGGTAATAAAGGCATTATTGCAAAAGTTGGTGCAGTTTATGGTAAGATTATTTTCATAAACCATAATGTCGCTTTTATTTGAACTTGAAGAAACACTTGAAATGCAGCTAACGGTAAACACCCAGAAATTGTGTAAGTTTTCATTATTGCCATTTTTAAAAATACTGTATTTCTTCAATGTCAAACCGTTTTTATGTTATATACTAAATAATTTCAAGAATATTAAATATATTGCTTATCTTAATATTATTTGATGTGAAATTAATTCAAAATCGAATTTTGGAATATATTTATTTAAATGGCGTAAAACAGATTTCTAAAAATATTTAAAATATTTAAAACCTTGTGTTATTTTGGAAGAATTTTATATTATTGTACAAATGAAGGTGATATTATATTTCAAAACACATCTCCGACATCAACGTAATATGTAATTGTGTTTTTCATCACAATTTTTTGCAGGTTTTTTATTTTTACTGTCGCCTGAAACCATTTCATTCACCAATTATAGGAAATAAATAAAAAGGAAAGTTAAAAAAGTTTTTAATGCTGAACTCTTTCCCCTGTCGCTATTAAGGGTGAAGAATTTTTTGTGCTGAGTAAGGAAGTTCTTCACATAAAAAGTTTTTAATTTANTCCCCTGTCGCTATTAAGGGTGAAGAATTTTTTGTGCTGAGTAAGGAAGTTCTTCACATAAAAAGTTTTTAATTTAAAAAAACGCCAACTTAAAAGTACAGTATTGTTGAAATCTATTTCATTTTGCTTGAAATTTTTAAGTAATTTATATAGCTCGCCAAGTTTTATATTATTTCTTATATTTTTAAAAATATATTTAATCAAGACTGTTAATTTTTTAGAGTCNATAGCTCGCCAAGTTTTATATTATTTCTTATATTTTTAAAAATATATTTAATCAAGACTGTTAATTTTTTAGAGTCAATTTTCAATTACAAATTTTAAATGTCTGTTTTGTGGTTGTGTTTTTACGATTCAATTTAACGGGCGCTAAACCGATTAAGGTATTCATTATTTTAAAATTCGTATCATATTAATTAACAACAGAATTTTAATAAAAAAATTTCAAAAATTATTTTTTTTTAAATCATGTCCATGTTATGCGGTAGCGTTTGTTTTATTTTATCTACTATAATCATTACGTAATAAGAGAAGTTAATTGTGTAGGTAACTAACAAGAACTTATAAGTTATTACGTTCTTTATTCAATAAAACGTATTCGAAAGAAGAATAGTTTCTTTTTAGCCGAAAGAAGGCTGGCTGAGTCCTCGCACCTACCCTAATCACGTGCACTCCCACAAACCTAACGGGCGTATTAAAATGGATAGCTTGTGACACATTAGCTATATTGGTGTGAAGCTTGGCTATGGAAGTATCATTCAGACACGTGGAGATGGGTAATGGCATCAAGTCACGCACGTACCTGTCATTGTAATAAGCTTTCCATCCGCCCTCGTATTTCATGCTTACAACAACACAGCCGCATGTCATAATTCACACGCACTTTTTTAGAACATCCGGAGATCTCACTGTGCTTAGCAGACTTTAGGGCGAGTTTACAAACTACGCAATAAACGTAATAACTTAACGACGCAATGTAAGAAAAGTACCGTCATTTATAAACATCACACCCCGCAAGACGTCACCAACATTGCAAAATGAAAATACCAAACAAGTAAAATAGTTTATTTCAATAATGTTTTTAATGAACATGTTTTTTTCCTTTTTTTGAACGTATTCGTTTGATACAGATATTTTTTTAAATTTTGAATTTTGTCAAGTTACTAGTAAATCGTTTTTAAATGCCCGAATGAGTTACTTATAACACTACTAAATTTTTTCGGAAAGTTGGCGATACAAAAATATTTAAATACGTAAAAATGCTATTTATTCATGATTCAACGCATAACTGTAAACATAAATTCATTGTACACGTAAATGGTAAAATAATAATTGCAAATCACAGCCTTCTGTACGAGTGTTAAATGATTTTGCAATCGATCACGACTAATTTAGAAGGCGCAAAACGCAAGCAAAAAAGCTTGAAGTTTAAAGTTGACCAACTCTTGCGTCCTGCGTAGTTTATTAACTGTATCTTTGAAATACGTACATTCGACTGTTTGCGTCTTTGCGTTTGTTGCGAACTTGCGTTTCTTGCGTAGTGCATAAACCCGGCCTTAAGGTTCTGGGTGGGCCAACTAACTTGACATGTGAATTAATAAGTTTTCATTCGTTTTTTGACACTGGGGTTAAAAATATATATGTTTATAATTCACGAAACTCGGTACAGCAGGCGTAGGAATTTGTTACAAATTCCAGGCATCTCCAACCATTTACTTGGTATGGATGAAGAGAAGAGTTATGAGAAGATATTATGAGCAGGTATGGACATGTGGAAGCGTCAAGGAGCATAAGTAACATCATTTCTGCAATTCGTTTCCTTGAGCGAAGATATTATCTTTCTGCGACATAGTTGGCTTCAATAAATGAGAGTGAACTTGAAATAATATACAGTATGAAAATAAAAGAATACCCCAAATTTCAAGGTCTATAACATCAAAACCAAACAACCTACAACCTTGATTTACCAATCAAATGAATCATGGAACCGTGACTTTTTTTTACCATACATTCATAAATGTTCAAGGTCACCACCACGAGTGGCCCGATCAATACCTACGTGATAATCAAACTCGTTCCACACTCTTGTCAGCATGCCCGCTGTTACGGTTTGGGTGGCATCCGTAATTCTTGTTTTGAGATCGTCAATGCTAGTCGGCAATGGTGGACGAAACACTTGATGTTTTATGTACCCTCATAGAAAAAAACGCACGGGGTAAGTAAGATCCGGGCTTCTTGGGGGCCAGTGATGAAGAGTCTGGTCACCAGCTGCTCCTCGACTAATCCAGCGTTGTGGCAATGTCCGGTTCTGGTATCCGCGAACAGCTAGGTGCCAATGAGGTGGCGCACCATCCTTCTGGAAAATGAAGTCCCCCGCCGCCTCTTCTAACTGAGGAAACAATCACTCTGTAAGAGTGTCCAAGTAAGGGATTCCAGTAACAGTGGGTTAGTGAAAAAATAAAGGGCCGAAAACAGTTCCTTTTGGGTACAGCGCAAAACACGTTCACTTTGGGGGAAGCGCGCTCGTGTTCGGTGGTTTCATGAGCAGGCTCCTGACCCCATATCCGCACGTTGTGCCGGTTCACCTTACCATTTTCATGGAACGTCGCTCCATCGCTAAAAACCAGCTTTGAAATAAAGGCATAGTCTACCTCGTTCTGAGCAAGAACGAACGCGCAGAAATCACGTCTCAGTTCTTTATAGCTTTCGGTAGGAGTCTGTACAAGCTGTAACCTGTATGGTTTGTACAGCAATCGCTTTTGCAACACTGTCCATAACGTCGATTGAGGGATTTGCATTTATCGGCTAGCTTGTCGAGTTGATTTTCTCGGACAGCGAACGAACGCCTGTTGAATCCGTTGCACATTCTCTTCGGACACACGCGGCCGCCCGGAACTTTTACTTTTGCAAAGGCACCTTGTGTCACGGAGCTGACGAAACAAACGTACGATACTCCACCTATCGAGAGGACGACATCCGTATTTGCGAGTTAATTCACGTTGAACTGTCGTAACCGATTCACATTTAGCAAACTGAATACCACAGAACGCCTTCTGTTGTTCCGTCGCCATTGTGCTGCGGACTAACACACAACACACGCTCATAGTGCGACGACAGACGCTCCCAGTGTCATTGTTCGTCACATAAAGGAAACATCAGACCGTTCCCTTCATTTTGACGTGTCGAATGTGAGCTCGCTTCCCCCTCACCGCCTCAAAACGAGAATTACGAACGCCATCCAAACCGTAACACCGGACATGCTAAGAAAACCGTAAAACGAGTTTGATTATGGCCTAGATGTCGTTCGGGCCGCTCATGGTGGTCACATTGAACATTTATTAATGTGTTGTAAACAAATTTCATGGTTCCACAGTTCATTTGATTGGTTAATCAAAGTTGTAGGTTGTTTGGTTTGATATTATAGACCTTCAAAGTTGGGGTATTCTTTTATATTCACTCTGTATTATATACTAGTCTTAAAACCTGAAACTTCGTATAGTTTTAAACTTAATGNCTATTCTTATACTAGTCTTAAAACCTGAAACTTCGTATAGTTTTAAACTTAATGCAGAGAATTTAAAGAGTCGGTGAATATTCANTATTCACTCTGTATTATATACTAGTCTTAAAACCTGAAACTTCGTATAGTTTTAAACTTAATGCAGAGAATTTAAAGAGTCGGTGAATATTCAAAATGCAATGGAATGTAATGGGGCCACGTCAAACCATCACGTAAGATGTAATGACTAATTTAGGTTTTCCGTCTAAAATATTTCAGATGGACTCTTACTTGAAGTAATATTAGTTAGAAAGGTACAACGAATTTCGCTCTATTTTTTCCCAAATCAAAGTTTCGTGTAGAATTCAACCATACTACGTATTAAGCGTGGTGACTGCAATATTTTTTCCTCCATTTCGTAATTTTCTAGTAGCCTATTACCAAATTGTCCGTCTTCAAACAGTTCCACCACGAGTTGTTTTCTCCTCTCTCTCTCTCTCTCTCTCTCTCTATCTCTCTCTCTCTCTCTCTCAACGGCCGCCTTATCACGCAATTCTTGCCAGGACATAACGACATTATCAGTAATGGTCACCTTCCTCTACAACTTTTTTTTCCAAATCACTTTGAAATTATCCTATTTTCCATAACTGAAATTAAAATGAACCATTACCTAAACCAATACAGGCGTTTCCAATCCAAGTCTTGCAAGGGAAGTGTACATACATATATTTCCTTTAGTCTGTACTATCAATCGCTCGTGCTTTTTCCAGTACATCTTCGGTGATATATTTATATTCGCGAAAAACGTTGTTGGACCCTTCAATTAACAGCATATATCTCTTAAGTTTACAAAGTTTCATATAGAGTTTTATAGCACACTTATACATCATGTAATTTTTGCTATTATAAACATTACACATCTGCGTTTTTGCGCTCGAAGCAATCATTAAACGGTATATTTCAGCTTTACTCTGACCTATTATAGTAAGACGTGAAATATTTGTTTAAAATTAAATAACTTATAATGTTAGGCTTCAAAAAATAAACACTAATATTTTTTCATGAAAACAATTACAAAATAAGCCAACACACTATTTAACGTTTAATTCACTTATGAAAATTGTTATTGCTTGTTTTCTTATCAAGACGCGACTAAGAGGATAATTATAGTTATTGAAATTGCCAGGTAACAACAAATTTTCATTCTAAAAATATCAGGCATTAGGCCCGCTATGTGTCAATAAAAATACGGCGAAAAACTATTCAAATTATTTATATCGGAAAAATGCTCAACAAAAACATTTCAGTAATGCAGCAAAATAATACGAAGCATTCATCTTGGAATAGACTTTACATTTTAAGCTCTGCTTCTGTGCAGAACACATCAAAAGTATTTATAAGTTTTTTAATTTAATGGTTGCCGTGTTACTGATACTGCGCTCCCCGTCTCGCTACCAGAAGAGGCGGGGCCGCTATGCACGAAGACAGAAACTGAGGGAGAAATTTGTGCGAGTTCGTGTCAGAACGCCATCATCCCACAGTCGTAATTCCTGCAGACACGGAACTTTGCATGTTTTCAATGCGTTGAGCGGCGGGCCATGAAGATGCACTGCCACATGAGTATTTTAATTTTATCAAGAAATTTACCTCTATGCTATAACTTTCGTTCTTCAACTCATTTTTTTTTTCCTTCAAGGAAATCGTATCAACACTAAAAACATCGGGAGTGAATTGATAAAGAAGATGTTCTGTAATCGTGTCTCGGGCAACGGTTTTGTTTGTTGCGGAAACAATTTAAATGTGGCTGAAGTTGTTCCGTTGAAAAAACCATATGTTCTCTCACGTAATGGGCAAGTATACAAAAGTGTAAAGGCGTGGCGGTTTCTTTTGATGTTCACGTATCCCTTCACTCATTAGCTGCGCGAGGCTCTGGGACTGGCCTCGAGTCTGATCGGCAACTGCGTGCTGTGAAACATTCCCTGTTGTTTGAGCTGCCGGCTGGTAGGTAATCTATACTCCATTCACGGTTATTTCCAACTTTTCTGAAGTCCTGCTAAACTTCTACTTCCAGGATGTTCCTACAAACCATGCAAAAAACTTTAGAAATTTACANGTCGAGTCTGATCGGCAACTGCGTGCTGTGAAACATTCCCTGTTGTTTGAGCTGCCGGCTGGTAGGTAATCTACACTCCATTCACGGTTATTTCCAACTTTTCTGAAGTCCTGCTAAACTTCTACTTCCAGGATGTTCCTACAAACCATGNACTCCATTCACGGTTATTTCCAACTTTTCTGAAGTCCTGCTAAACTTCTACTTCCAGGATGTTCCTACAAACCATGCAAAAAACTTTAGAAATTTACACCAGAGACTCAACGCACTGCATTCGTGCGCATTCAGTGTAATAATATTTTGCATAAAGACTATTGCATTATAGGTATTAACAACACACATATTTTCACTCTGTCAAATTTAATGTTATAATTTATGGATAAAATTTAAGTAAAAACTCCATTTAATCCAAAGTAAAATACTTTTATTTTCACACAAGTATAAAATGCTTGTGAAACATTGCATTCTTAAGAAACAACAAAACACGTAATACATAGGGTGTTTTTTTCCAAGGTTTGATTGAAAAAGAGAGAAGAAACCGCGAATAGCCTATATCAGGCCTTGATTAGTGAACGATGTTCCGACATGTTGCTGGCTAGTAGTCCCTTTCCTTTGTGTGTGGTGCTAGTGTTCATGGTATAGGCAGCTTTTTGGCTACTGTTTCTCAAGTATGTTGTGGTTCTGTATTAAGAACATAGTTTGTATGTATAGTTGCAGGCGTGGTTTCAGAAACGACTTCACAATGTTGTTACTATGCCACGTTAAAAATATTTGGATGGTTCCAAAACCTATCTGATTCATGTTCTTGTAAGAACAGTCTAGGCGAGTTATGAGTAGAGAACCGTGCATTTTTCCAGTGTGGTCGTGGTAGTAACCTTGAGGTTGTGGGTCCCACTGCACTAAATATGAATTTTCTCCAAGTCGCTTATTACTCCTATTCCACGCAAATACTGGAACGGACGGAAATATTAGGAAATATTAGGATCTTGGCATTTCTGCGGTCTTAAGTACATGCCTTCTTGTTCCTTTTGTCCACATCCGTTAGCCAGAGCAACCATACCTCAAATTGTAGACTTTTTAGCCACTAACGCAGTGTTTTTTTTGTCTTGTTAGCAGTTAAAAGATAACAAAGTATGTAGGCTTTCGTGTCAATTTGATGAATGAGTTTGCTTAAATAAAAAGTATGATATATAATATAATATTTAACTATTATTAAGAAGATTTCCCATATGCCCACTTTTTCTCGGACAAATCCTCTCTTTTAAGATTTCTGTCAGACAGACTTAAAAAATTAGGCGAAGTGTCTAGGTCTTATTGTCTGATATAAGTGATATGGTATAATGAATCGATGACGTTTTCCAAGTTTTAATATTTTGCATGTGGCAACACATCTTGAACCTAGCGAGCGTCTTCTGTCTGATTATTTGTTGATCTACAGAAAAATATGCTTCGCCCAATCAGCATCAGAAAGAAAAAAACAGTGCATCCGAATGTGACAGATATTGATGTAACCGTTCTATTTGTAACTATTGAGAAGTTTCATATATGGCACTATCGACACGGCCCGGCTTCGCCCGAGTACAATTTAGTTTTTACAGCGATACAATTATAAATAAACTGGGAAAAGACAATTACAATATTGACGCGTGGCATGTATAGTAAGTAGATAATGTCGCTGCCACAATCCCCCTTCNCTGGGAAAAGACAATTACAATATTGACGCGTGGCATGTATAGTAAGTAGATAATGTCGCTGCCACAATCCCCCTTCCCTGCCATATTATCCTCCCCACGAGCACCTACAAGTTGACACGCATCGCGGNTAATGAATCGATGACGTTTTCCAAGTTTTAATATTTTGCATGTGGCAACACATCTTGAACCTAGCGAGCGTCTTCTGTCTGATTATTTGTTGATCTACAGAAAAATATGCTTCGCCCAATCAGCATCAGAAAGAAAAAAACAGTGCATCCGAATGTGACAGATATTGATGTAACCGTTCTATTTGTAACTATTGAGAAGTTTCATATATGGCACTATCGACACGGCCCGACTTCGCCCGAGTACAATTTAGTTTTTACAGCGATACAATTATAAATAAACTGGGAAAAGACAATTACAATATTGACGCGTGGCATGTATAGTAAGTAGATAATGTCGCTGCCACAATCCCCCTTCTCTGCCATATTATCCTCCCCACGAGCACCTACAAGTTGACACGCATCGCAGGACTGTGGATAGCAAGGACAGGTCAGCCCAGAGGACGGATACTCAGTTACATGTGTCGCTGCAGCACGGGACCTCTCTCCCCCGGCCCCCCTAACAAGCCGCATGAAATTTGTACAGGCCAAAGAATGACGAGATAGTAGGGCGATTTCCGCCCGACATAAAAAACGCGTGCTGAAGGAACACACACCGAGAATAAGCTGACAGCATATGAAAGGGGCAACTGGCCCACATCCCCCCCCCCAAATCAACAAGAACCAGGGCATGTGTATGAATTGTTCTTTGTACTGTGCCTTCCTCCTCCTCCCTCCCCCCTACAAGGGAAGGCACATGTACAGTTTAAGGGAGGGAGCCAAGCGACAATATAAGCCTATTTGTGGGGAGGGTGGGGCTACAGATCAGTTGAAGGACATCAGTGAATTGGTCTGTCATATCGGGGCAGTCAGAGGCTGCGATACTCCACGCCAGGAGAATAAGTTACGTCGACTAGTCAGATAGAATCGCGAGCTGAGAGAGGGCGTGAGTGCAGCCATTACTGAGGCCGAGGAGATTGGACCTCCGGCTGCGCCAGTTCGCAGAGACAGTCAGAGCGACGAGTGGCAGGTGGCGCAGCATTGGGTACTGTCACACCGGGATGCACAGGCAGTCAGGAGAATCACAACATTAAGGAGTTAGTCATATCTCTATGCCGATAGAAAGATTCGGTCAGCCGATGCCGGTGCTTGGGCCCAGCAAAACTAGTTAAAAAGTTACTAGAGTTATGTCGGACGAGTAGTTTTACCATGCCGGGATGCAAGTAAGTCAGTCAAGTCAGTCAGTCACCAGTCACCAGTCAGTTACAATAATACACTGAGAAGGCGGAGTCGAGTGGTGAGCTTGAACGAGGAGCACCATGTCGAGAGAGTGGGAGTAGTCCATTGCAGTCCCGCGCCTAGAAAGCAGAGGCCGGGGTGGGTGCCCACCAGGGATCCTTTACCGGGACGCAGTAGGGAAGTAAGCAGTCAGTTATAACCATACACCGAGAATGGAGCGAGTGGTGAGCTTCAACGAGAAGCGCCATGTCGAGAGGAAGCCAGCTGAGTGCAGCATGCCAACAATAACCAGTCCGACGCCCGGTAACATGGCCATCCAACTCACCAGAACACAAGCTACCACCCCCGGATCAGAGCCGATAACATGGCCATTCAACTCACCAGATCTCATCTACTACTGGAACAACTACCCCGCAACAAGTACAGATAAGTAACAATGTCGTCACTCAGGGATGTGTCCCGTCACCTAATGCCCCCACAGCTCGGAAATGTAGCCAGAACATTTTTATTAGCCCTTCAGGCTGTGAACTCTCAGGATCGAAACGTTGGAGTAAATTCCCGGCACCTTGTGTCGGGAAAGTATGTATAAACTCCCGGAAAATTTCCGGTAATGTATGAAGGAATTCCCGTTAAATAAACCAGTTCAAAATCAAGTCGTGATGAAGCCATTGTTTCATATACCCTCAACCATCAACGCACCTTGAGTCTGTGCCATTAAACATTAACTAAGGACCCTACGAACCACTCTGTATCCCACAGGTGGTGCGTATCGTAAATATTATATTATAGTAAATTAAAAAACTTTTATCACATTTAACATACATACATACTTAGATGTCATGCTTGTCTTCCACAAGGGTAGGTAGAAATTATGGACCTTCATTTACCCCGATCCAGGCATGCCTACCTCCTTAGCTATTTCTACGTTCATACATCTCAAATATAACAATATTATGTGATAGTGGTTTAGAAAATTTCTTTGTATACAACATTAATATTTTTGCCTCCGACCGCCGGCACAAAAATATTTCTGTTTGACATGAAATGCGAAAGGGCTATGTATTGTGGTCCGTGTGAAAACATGCTCCACTCAAATCCACTCCAGCCACATTAAGTGTTTGACCCTGTGCCTTATTTATGGCCATACCAACCAAAACTCTTATTGCAAATTAAACTCTTTTAAAATTAAAAGGCAAATCCGAGGGAATCATTGGTATTGTAGGTATTAAAACAGTTTCTCCACTATCGCAGCCAGTTAGTATAGTACCTTCAATGAGATAAATGTTTAAACTTTTTATTTGTAATCGAGTTCTGTTGCATAATTTCGGTGGATTCATATTTCGCAATAAAATTATGGGAGCTCCAACTTTTAAAATCATGTTGTTTGGTGGCATGCCAAAAGGATTCAATGAATTGAGAAATTCTGTGGGGTAGTGCACAGCTTCTACACTGTCGAGTACTGTATCTACTGAGTAATAGACTCGTTTTTGCGCATTGAATTTTGGGAGCACTAATTCATTAATTTTTTCGACTTGTTCATTAGTATGCGATAGTGTCTCTCTTTCTTTGAACCACGATAGTGTCTTATTTATAAGATCATGTTTTTCAGGGTATATACGTTATCTCTCAGTTGTTGATGTTTGGTGACTAAAACACATATATCACTATTGAGAGAAATTTTTCCACAATCCATTGAAAACTCTCCATTTCCGACTTTCAGTAGCATGTCAGCAAACACGCTATTATCTTCTGAAGACATAAGTACTCTCATGTTTGTTTTGAGAGCTTTGTAATCGAGTCCGGTTGAATAATTTTGGTGGCTTTATATTTCGCAATAAAATTGTGGGAGCTCCAACTTTTAACATCAGTTTGTGTAGTGGCATGTCAGAAAGGATTCAATGAATTCATTTAATTTGATCAAAAATAAGTTATTTATGGTTAGAAAATACAGTGAATTTTACGTTTGTGTTTACTGCGTAATTTAAATTCTAAATACGCCTATTATTACTTATCTATCAAAGATTGATATATACTATCGCTGNGTGTTTACTGCGTAATTTAAATTCTAAATACGCCTATTATTACTTATCTATCAAAGATTGATATATACTATCGCTGACTTTTTTGCACATCATTTAATTTTGCACAATTGTTTCGTACATGATTTTGTTATGTCTCTTAAGATTAAGCAGCGTATTCCACGAGAGCGCGCTGGTGGCAAACGTTTTTCCCGACACGATTCACTTATATAGTTAATGCTCAGCTATTTTAAGAGCTAGCGCAATTTTTAACATATACAAACATTCATCGATATATGCACATCATAANGTGTTTACTGCGTAATTTAAATTCTAAATACGCCTATTATTACTTATCTATCAAAGATTGATATATACTATCGCTAACTTTTTTGCACATCATTTAATTTTGCACAATTGTTTCGTACATGATTTTGTTATGTCTCTTAAGATTAAGCAGCGTATTCCACGAGAGCGCGCTGGTGGCAAACGTTTTTCCCGACACGATTCACTTATATCGTTAATGCTCAGCTATTTTAAGAGCTAGCGCAATTTTTAACATATACAAACATTCATCGATATATGCACATCATAANGTTAATGCTCAGCTATTTTAAGAGCTAGCGCAATTTTTAACATATACAAACATTCATCGATATATGCACATCATAAGAGTAAAAACAGCATCCAAATCCGTTCAGTGGTTCTGGAGATTTGCGCAGTCATACAGACAGACATATGCGCGTCAGTGACTTCCTTTTATACTTTGTAGTGATGCCTACTAAATGCATTGAAAACATTATTATTTATACTGTGTGATATTAATACACTTACTTTTATTTTATGATTACTTTCTTAATATTACCAGTTGTATTGTTTGTATACTTATTTTATGTTACTCAAATTAAAAAACACTCTTTTAGCATTTTATTACATATACGTGTATAATAAGAGTCTTAAAAATAATATTCATCACAGTTATCCACAGTTAGATGTAGGTAGACGCCTAGGTATGGTCCATGCGGTATAAGAAGGCCACTTTCTGACAGTCAGTGAGTGGCAACTTGACGTATACGAAACGAACAAAGTGCAATTTACATAATCCTGTATCAGCTACGAACTTACAAAAGTTAAAATTACGTTGGCTATTCTGAGTGCACTGCCGATGCACATCAAAAAAGCAGAAAATACGCGGATAAGAAAGAGTTCTTAGATTTATTAATACAATTTATTTTAAAAGGTCACAAAACAATGGTTTTTAGTTATAAAAACTAAATTTCGTGATAATGTAGTTATGTATAGGCGTTAAAAATGAAATGTACAATAGAACGATACGACATGGAAAAGTTTTCTGAAGTTGTGCTAACTTCAGAAATATTTTTCACGTCGTATCATCACTCTCCAACNGATACGACATGGAAAAGTTTTCTGAAGTTGTGCTAACTTCAGAAATATTTTTCACGTCGTATCATCACTCTCCAACATCGCTTTTAACACGTCCTTGATATTAATTCCAAAAGCATACAGAAATATTGCATAATATTATTGAATTATTTTTTCTAATAATTTGACGAAACGACACGAATTTGAAATATATTTCTAGTCCATAATATAAGAACTATCAGCATGAAAAAATACGCTATCTGTTGACCAAGAAAGGGTTGCTCATACTTCACCGTGACGAGCTGTGCGCGCCCTTTGTCAGATATTATGCGAGGTATTTCCAGCCAGAAAGGAACCGCTTTCCTGCGCGATATATAACGAATTTGCAAACAGATGCCAATAGTTATATTTTTCCACGAGCTCTGCATAATTTTTAAAGTAACATATATTTCATGTACAGCGATTTGGAGTATATGTAATTTATATTCGGCCGGTAATCGTTCGTCTACGTAAATTATACGTCATATTTTTCTCTCGAAACCCATTTCCTTGTTTCCGTAGAAATTGAGACACGCGTGAATAGTTTTTAAGCAATTCTAACGTTATTCCATGTCACATATTTCCAACCCGAATATATTAGCTATAACGTCCAAAGTGTGATAATAGATACAACAGACCATCTCGCAAATGTTAACCCAAATTCACTATCTCGGACAAATTAAAAAAGAGTTAGCAAATATTTTATTATTTGCAACATTTTATATTTTTACTTTTATACCCTACTTATTTTTTAGACAGATGTCAGTCTTAAAATATTTTTTAATTGGTTTAGCATACAGTACAATGGCAAGTGGATTAGCTGACAGCGTGTTGATAAAAAGTACGGCCCCGTCTTGCCGGACTAGCTGATGGCGGATAGATACGTAGTCAGATGTAGTCAGATGTAAACAGTGGCGCTACTTTCGCATTCCTGTCAGAAAATGGCCTTCTTATACAGTATGGACTATAAATGGGTACCCTTTTTGGCAACTATATATTAAGAATTGTGAAAATATTTTAGATATACAAAATAAGAAACATTGGT
This sequence comes from Clitarchus hookeri, assembly GCA_002778355.1. Classification (NCBI taxonomy): domain Eukaryota; kingdom Metazoa; phylum Arthropoda; class Insecta; order Phasmatodea; family Phasmatidae; genus Clitarchus; species Clitarchus hookeri. Next base: position 44,295 of record NQII01008241.1, read on the forward strand.
TTTTATACTATAAATATTATTTACACATTTTCGTTACAAGGTAGTGCGTTAGTACCATTTAAAATGCATTAAATTATTAATAACATACCACTATATTAATAAGTACAACTACAGAGTCCAATGGCATTGTCTTTTTATAACAGAATGATAAACTCTGGTAGTCAACCAACAATGGTGGCGTAATTAACGACGTACTTTAATGAGTCCTTTAGCTAATAGTGTATTTAGAGGAATATATGGGAACAAGTTTTGATTAATCTTAAATTATAAAAATATCCGAATTAAAATCGCTATAATTTACAATGGAAGACTAAAGTATAGTGCAATGAAAACTACAGTAACACCTGAAATTGTTTTTGTTTACTTTGGTAATTATTAGTGTAACCTCGTACGCGCAAATGTCACAGGGAGGAAGGCGTGTACTTCTAGTGGCACGACACGATGAAACATCTGTGGAATGCAATTGTGGTTCGACAAATAGCGATCCGGGACATGCCGCATATCTCCTATCGAACGTGATGCTCTTAGAGTATGAGGACTGAAACGTGTTCTGAATGCAGTGGTGAACTTTTCCAAAACCCCGGTGAATGTGCAGTATTCCGCTATACATATCGATAAATCATTCTTATACACAAAGTTAGTTAATAATGACCTACTATTAATACTTACGTGCCCTTGCGGCATCTGGGGGGTTGCTGAAGATTGCCGTTGTTATTTTATAACTGCACTTTCTTGTTACACTCCACTTGGTACAAAATAATAAATGGAAATTGAGGATTGATTTGCAAGAGATATTAGCAGTTATGTGACTAATCAAGTTTCTGCTATTTCGTGTAGGCTGCGAAGGAGTGCTTTGGTTGCTGGTGCATGTAACATGAAACAACTTATAGATACATTTTCTAAGGTATAAATATTACCTCTCGAAATATCTAGATTAGAGATTATCATCGCAGTAAATTTCAAACCATCTGGCTCAGTAATGGCGCTGAACTGTTGCCTACATACCTTTAACCTGAAAGTGGGAGTTAAAAAATACGGGAATTTTGGTGGTGGTCAACTGTAAGACCTTATTTCATAGCAGCGAAATATCTTATTTTATTTCTTACTGTGGCAATTGTTAAAATTAATACATGAGAGCTACCAGCGTTTCTAACATAGAAGTATTAGAGTAAAAGTAATATCATGAAATGGCCAACAAAACAGATTAAACACAAAATATTAACTGAAAATTAATTCTTGTCCCTACAGTTGGGCTACTTGGGCAAGAAAATAACATCATGATTTCTTTATGAGATATTCATGGAAACCTGTATAATAAAAAGGGTTTATTTTCTCTAAAATAACGAAGAACATAGCAACAGTAACTAGGACCGCGTCATACTATTTAATGGACCCACCCTATGCTAAGATTGCTCAGAATTTTAGTACGTTGGCCAAGACTACCTCTCTAATTAATTATTATATTCCAGTGTGTGCAATGAAACTAAAAGTGCTTTACGAAATGCAGCTTTTACTTGAAAATTAGACGATTTTTCATTCTAAGGTACAATTTATTACAATTGTGTTTTGAAAATACGAGTAACTCATTAACTGAAATTTATGCATGGTAGAAGACTAAAAATTATTATTATAAGTAAGTTTATAATTAATTAATTTTGACTAATTGTGAGTGACAATTTTCTAAATGTATCAATACTACAGCCAAAAAAAAAAAAACCATGCGCATGTGAAAATACGTTATTGACTAAGAAATAAGAAAATTGCATAAAATAGAAACAAATTATGTATCTACAGTATATACGGGATAATTTATGTACGAATCTTTAAACAGTGAACAACCTTTTTGGTTCCAGAAATGTGCTAAATATATGTAATATATATTTTATACATATCGGAAGTAGGTATACATTTGTAAACAAGCAATGCTCAGTATTACAAAGAAAAATACTTGCAGTTATTTAAAGCATTTGACAGTATCTGCACCACTTAAGTTCACATATGTGTGGGTATTGAATTTGTTACATTTGGTAGTAAATAATTTTTTCAAATATGTTTTGCAAAATAGCAAAATTTCTTATAGTTACGCTTTCCGAATTTTTGTCATGCGTTTATCAGTCTTTCATTAATAACAAACAGACCTGATGAATTAGGGCACAGAGACGGAAATGCTAATAGCACAGAAGTAGTAACACAGTTGCTCTTGTAGGCTGTTAAAAATCCAAATTATAATGTTTTTTTTTTATGTGGAACAATCAATAAATTGAAAGTTAACGGGGAACTAATAATAGGCAGCGGTCACGAAAATTTAGTAACAGTGTCTACTGCTTTCTATAAACGTAATTTACTTTCATTTGCAATGATAATGCAGGTATATTTACTCCACCCCTTTTCCAAGTTAACCCTCCTTTGGAAAAGTTATTAGTGTGCAGGTTTCAATGCATTTTTCTCTCATATTTTCAAAAACGTCTGTTGGAATTAACATGCCAGTCTTTAGGTATAAATCAGAATATTCACCCAGAGTTTTACAGCCAAAAGCATTCCAGAATCTAAGTTCCGTGTAGCTTCTCTTTTTTGCAGCATTCAGCCGTACAATATATTTAGTGTGGAGAATGGTATATTAATTATTGTAGTCGACACATTGAGAAAATGTTTATTTATTCGAACGGGAAACGATGATTACCACAAATCAGGTAACTGTCCTCTTTGATAATTACAGTTCGGTGCTATGTAGCTGCATACTGAACCGCTGCACAGTTTCTTTCCAGCCTTCGTAGAAAATATTTTTTAAAATAGGAAAGTGCTGTAATTCGGTTACAAAGAGGTTCCAGGAAGGTAGGCCGCCCGCCAGACAGGTTTGTTGCGCGGAAAACGTGCCTCCTCGCAGGCAGGAATCAGAAGAGTGTTAGTCTATGAGGCAGTTCAGAGGTCCCCACCTCATGATGAGGATGAGGAGAGGGTGGGCGAAGAAGTCCTCGTTAATTCGGCGCGAGAAGTCCTCTTCACCAGTATGGAGTGGCCAAGTCTTCGCCGGCACTGGAAGCTAAACTTCTCTCTCTGTCGTGCTCTTCCTCTCTTTCTCTCTCTCTCTCCCTCTCTCTCTCTCCCCCTCTCTCTCTGAAAGCTCGCGACAAACGGCAATAAAAGTTATACGAAGCTTCGGTTTTATCTCATATGGTTAGGAGAAAAAATGCAGCCTCAAACATTTCATATATAACTGCGAGCCATTTGAATTTCAATAGCGCGCTCATAAGATACGTCGTGTCGGAGAGAGGGAGCTAACTGTCACCGGTTAGGCCTTCGCACCCTCTGAAATTTGAAGAGCAGAGATCAAAGAAACGACAACACAATATTAATTGAAATGAAGTCATAATGCAAGGCAAAAGCTGTACCAAGGTCCTTCAGCATCCATATTTTCCAACAAAATACTGAAAGTCTTAAATAACGCATTACATATAAAGGAATAAAATTTAATCGGTTTAATATCTAAATTATTTAAAATTGACTCGGTGTTTCAAACGAATGCAAAATCTGTCAGGACGATTGTGTACGAGGAAATAAGGTAAAAATTTTGTAACTTGGGAATTTTATTGGCGTATAGCGATATACTGAAAAAAACTATTATTATTTTAATTACAATGCACTTCTTTTTACAAACAACGTGTCCTTGTGTGTTACAGCCGCTGGAAGGTGAGACCATTAGAAAAATCTAGTTGAGAGATATATTTGTCTTGTGGCACGGAGTTGTTAGTAAGGCTCTTATTTGCCCCATAAAAGGAGAAACGACTATTTACAAATATAGGAAGCTATAAAGTAGGGAAAAAAAAATTTTCAGTCCATCAAAAACGAAAGAACTTCTCCAAAGGTAATCGCAAATATCGCCCCCAGTCAGAAACAAAATAGAGGTTACTAAACTCACGGCGCAGTAAATTTTGTAGCTCTGTGTGTCTGCTGAAATTACAAAACTGATTTTAAATCACCGTGTTTAAATCTAAAATAAATTATCTACTTCTAACTGAGTTGCTTGTGTCAAAATAAAAATAATGATAATGTGTATAAAATTTTTAATTCATCGAGGAAACTAAAAATGTATAGGTCATAATTAATTTTATCTGCCTGAGTTAATTTCACAATATCATATAAGAGTGGCAGTTAAGTCCCAGTGTCTATCATCCGCAAAATTTGAACTATAAACTAGCTCTTTGTCAGTAATGTGTAGTATGCATTTTCTTTAAGTCTTGATTTATCGCATTTTAAGACTTAACTTGTGAAATTTCCGTGAAGAAAATTTTGAACGGACTAGGTAACTCTTACTTCCCACAGAAAATCCCGCCATAAAACCTGATTGACAGGGGAATAATTAAAATGAAACCACACAATCACGGAGCCCAAAATTTGTTACGCCAGTCAATCAGACCGTACAAACGGTGGACCAGGCCATTATAGAGTAACTGTTAAACAGGGATTTATGTATCCTCTTTCATTCTTTATGGTCAGTTAGAAGGAGTCCCGAAGTAAATTATTATATTGTCCTAATAGGTAAGCTAGTTTAATACTGCGATTATCTTTTTCTATTCAAAATTACAATGTTGGAAAGATTTCCGGTAAAATCACAGAAAAATTACGTATTTTCCGTTAATATACGGAACGAGCAACCTACTTTTACAGAAATTTAATCTAAATAAATAACAGAATTTCCGTAAATATACGGAGTAAAGAATAATATTTTACGGAAACGTAATTTTAAAAAATGACAGAATTTCCCAAAATGTACGGAATGAGTAACCTTGTTTTCCGGAAAACCTAATCATAAAAAATGACACAGTTTCCGTATTTGTACGGAATGACTAACCCTGTTTCACGGAAACTTAAGTTAAACATACCACAGAATTTCTGTTAAAGTACGGAACCCAGTATGTAGTTTTACGGAAACTAGGCTGTAGCAAAAACGAAATATCCGTAAACATGTATAACATATTGCGTAGCTTTACGGAAACTGGAAGGTCACGAAGAACAGAGTTTTCGTAAAGGCACAAAATATACTGCATAATACGCTACAAAACATGCGGGTAATTATGACAGTAAGGAAATTTACTTCACATACGTGAATTTTAACATTAGTTTTCATTAATGGTTGAAAAATATCACATGTTTTTTAAATTCTCAGTTTAGACATAGTAGAGAGGTTACACAAACATGGATCAAGTGGAAACATTTTGACCTACAAACCGTAAACACTTCACACATTTATTGCCAATAAGAATGTTTAACCAAGCATATAAATATGAGGAGCCCTGATGAATGTAGGGAGTTCAGTGTAATCACGGTAACATTTGTCCAGTACACTTGCTTATTTAAGATTTTCCACTTCCAATTTAACAAAAGGTTCGCACCAAGTGAATATACACTGAGGAGCCAAAAAAACTGGTACACCTACCTAATATCGTGTAGAGCCCTCGCGAGCACGCAGAAGTGCCGCAAGACAACGTCTCATGGAATCGACTAATGTCTGAAGGTATACAGGAGGCAATTAACACCATTAATCCTGCAGGGCAGTCCACAAATCCATAGGAGTGCGAGGCAGTGAAGATCTCTTCTGAACAGCACGTTGCAAAGCATCCCAGATATGCTCAATAATGTTCATGTCTGGTGATTTAGGCGGCCAATTAAAGTGTCTAACGTCAGAGGAGTGTTCCTGGAGCCACTCGGTAGCAACTCTCGACGAGTGGGGTGTCGCATATTATCGCTACCTCGGAGATGCTATGTCCCATCTCTCGTGCACCGACTATAACACCTGTTCAAACGCACTTAAATCTTGATAACATGCCATTGTAGCAGCAGTAACCGATCTAGCTGCCGACCGCATCGCGTTACTCTGATTGATACCATACCTCTGTTATTTGCATACGCATGCCTATACCAGTTTTTTTTACTCTTCAGTGTACATTATATTACTTCCAATTTGCGCAGTTACACTTGCGATGACAGTTTTACTTACCGTTCAAATACACTGAACACACAATATTGTGCAATGAAAATGAGGAACATGAGACTCAGGCTGCAAGTGTTCAACAGATGCATGGAGTCACGCAATTTTCATTCTAACAGGTGCCTATAATGAAAAATTCTTGACTTTGTATATACTGTGTATCAGTTAAGAATTCTTAACTCCATTTTGTTTTTGGTGTGCGCAAAACAGACGTGAGCAGAAAAATTAGAAACCTAACAGGTTGTGACAAAACACACACACATACCAGGTGGGTGAGAACTCGCGAATACAAAATGCGGCACACAATTCTATGGCAAAATGTAAGACGAAAATACATTCAAGTGAAATTTCATTTGAAGCTCAGTTTCTCAGGATACCGACATGACATGTCTGGAGCGAGTAGGAGCAAGTGTGTGTAAGTTGGACGATTATGGTGGTTTAGGAACACTGTGACGTAGCTGACCAGGCAGTGTTATGGTGGAGGAAAGCAGTTGATCTCAGTGTTGGCAAACAGCCATGGCATGGCAAGTGGATTAGGGGATCTGTGGGATAGTCACCAGACCTCTCTCCACTGGACTTCTTTTTGTGGCCTCGCCTGAAGACTCTCGTGTATCAGCCGACAACCCGCCGCAGTAGCCTGAGGGCATCACCGCGTTGCTACATGCTGCTACCATCATGGTTGACGCTCCCATACTGGGCCGTGTGCAGGGCGCTTGCATTAAACGTGCCAAAAAACGTATAGCAATGCACGGAGCTAACTTTGTATGTTTGTAATAGCTTGTAAAGTGAAAGTGAGTAAGTAAGTGTGTGTATGTGTGTAATAGCATTCAAGTTCTTTCATCACACATCACGTCGTTTGTCTCAGAAACTATACCCATAATGCAATTTCACCTGAAGATATGTTTGCCATTCATTTTGCCGTATAATCAAATGCTGCATTACGTATTCGCGAGTTCCCAACCACCTGGTGTATATCATATGCATGTATACACATGCACAAATACCAAAAAAAAAAAAAAAAAAGGCTGCATTAAAAATATTTTACTCCATATAAACTTTATTTCTTGGATATAACAGATTCAATATTTTGCTGTTCAAAGTTTTTGTGCTAATTTATGACAAGAAGTCTTCATTTATGTTCAATTTCACTTAGCAATGAATAATTATTTCTAGACAGTACATGAAACTTTTTATTCGACGTTAAAATATAGAACTACTTTCCATCCATTATTTCCAACTTTACTGGGCGCATGTCACTCAGTGCACCCGTTGAAATATATGAAGGCAAGTTAATTTCAAAAGTGCTCACTTTATGGTGAACAACTTTTAGCAGAGGTGAAATTGATAGCATGAAAATCCTACTAATATTATAAATCCGAATATCTGGGTTTGTGTGTGCATATATATATATATATATATATATAAATTTTACCACTCAGTTCCATAACGGCTGAACGGATTTTGATGAAATTTGGTATGTAGGTACTTTTGGTCCTGGAATAGGACATATGATACTTTTATCCCGAAAAATTGTACAGTTCCTGTGGAATAACAACAAAACATATTACATATTTCTGCAACGGCTGGGAGTGTGACCAATTTTTTTTTTCCTCTGGTGTCAGAGTTTTCAGGCTGCCCAAGGAATTTTAAGTGGCTTTACGACTCCGAATATTTTACGTGCCCTCCGAAGCCCGGAAGCGCTCAGATGTTAACCCATTAAATGGTCACCCATCCAAATGTTTGCCGCTGGGAAGGTTGCTTAACTTTGGTGATCTATTAAGATCCCTCAGCCAAGCGTAAAATAGTATTACCTAGGTACACTTATTTCTAAAGTTACAACTTAATGAAACTCACGTTTTGATTTTTCATACATCGACGCTGGAAAGTGGAAATGTGGTAACTACGCAATAGTTGCACAGATACACTCCAAAAACAATACCCTACTTCTTGGCTATCGGGTAAAAATTATTTCGTTCCTTTTGAGTTGCCGTAATTAGTTAAAAACATAGGCCAACAGAGTACCATTTTAAAATTCTGTTTTCACATAAATGAATTGTCTTTTCCAAATTTATTTATTAGTGTAACACTGTTAAACTCAATTGTACCTGGGCGAAGCCGGGCCGGTTCGCTAGTGTTCTATAAATATTACTGTCATATATGGTACGTAACCTGAACATATACAGAAAACTGTCATGTTATTTAATCCACCCAAGCTGATAAATTTCACCCTACTTTACGGTAACGAAAATAACACTAGCAAGCTGAAATACCAAGCCTTTTCGAACACTTTCTATAACGGAAAAGAATAAATATAAAATGAAAGCTGTACTTCTATCATAATTTTGTTAATGCTTACAATTTTTTAATGGAGACAATTACAGCCGAACCACCTTATAAAATTAAGCAAAGAACACATATTTCATGATCCTGCCATGTTATCAATCCCTGCGTTTAACATCAGTATTTGTTCAGCCGGTGACCACAACTAAGATGCAATTTTTCATTTGCGTAATATTTCAGACACTATGACAGATAAGTAGCCTACAAACAGATGATTATATTTGGAATATCATTATATAAAGTGATTGTGCGTGTTCATATGAAGACTTGCATTAGTTGATGATGCTGTGGTCTCAGTGCTTGCAGCTTTCTCTTAATGCAGGTGGGAAGAAGACTACCTATATACATACTTGAGAAAAATTGCATGATTGTTTTGAAGTTTAATTCTTAAGAGGGCCAGAAAGAAAACAAGGTTTTTTTAATTGGAATACAATACATATAAAACACAACGAGATATCATGGTGCTCACTGCTTTGTATGACAACCCACACAACAAACTAAAAACCTATTAGGCAGTTTTGAAACCACTCTTATTCATAATAAGGTGGAATAGGTAAAAGTTGTCTTATGAAACTCTAAATGTCACATAAATGGATTCAGATATTGTATTGGTTTCTATGTAAGAAGGCCAATGGTACAAATGTGTAAAAATCAATCATTAGATGTTTTGAAATCCAACTCTTGTGGTGCTGGGATTGCTTGGCACGGAGGAGGGGGGAAGAGGTAAAATGTGTTTTCGTGAAACTCTAAATATTTCTTGTTAATGTCGATGACATATTCTATTGCTTCAGAAAGCTATCAATTCAAATAAAAGTTTAAGATTTTTTTATTTTATATTACGCTTTCAGGGGTAAAAAGGAGCAAACTGTGTGGTTGTGAGAATAGCAATTATTTTCATTCCATAAATTTAACAGTAGAATTGTTTAGCAAAGGTTTTCAGAATTTTTAATCAGTAGTTATAGCACCTGAAAAGAAAACCAAACAATGTACAAAGAGATTCTTTGATAAAATAAATGGTACCAATTTTATTTATGTTTAGTATATCTGGGCAAAGCTGAAAGAAAAACGCCAGTGTAACAGTAGTTAGTACGTGTCGTGGGTGCTTAAAGTAGGATCTCATGTTAAGGACTATAGAAAAGTCTCTTTGTGCATGAGTTTCCAAAATATTAATAAAGAACTGAATTTTGACTACAGTTCATTCACCGTTACCCCACATTTTTCTGAAGCTCTACTAATAAACTTCTTTCTGGATAACCCTCCGCCTCGTGCAAACAAATCTACACCAAAGGGACTACGCACAAAATTCGTGTGCACTAAGTGTAATAATATTTAACATAATAACTATTTATTACGAGGCGTTAGCAGAACCCATATTTTCTCACTGTTTTTATTCGTATAGATTATAAATGAAATATTAAAATTAATTTATAAAATATAAGTGAAATTTCAATTTAACCAGATATAAGGTACTTTTATATTAACATAAATATAAAATGCTTAGAATACATGTCAATTTAGGAAACAACCAAACACATAATTCCTGGGGTAATTTTTCAAAGGTTTGATCCAAAACGTGTGAAGAAACCGCGTATAGAATATACTTAATATATTTTGATAGGGTTTGTTTTATTGACAATTAATTAAAATTTATCAATCCATTAAACAAAGCAATAACTGGTTTGTGTTGATTTCAAATAAAAAAAATTTTTTTTAATAATAACTTATAGAAACGAAATCTGTATAAACTGTATGCAAAAATTTATTGAAATTTATATAATCATATTATGTAGAACTTTATTACGACAAAACTAAAACCAAATTAACCATATTAACTTCAGCCAAATTTCGTTTTCTTTAATAAACTTATTATAAATTTCTTAAAAAAATATTTTTTCCACAACATAAATATTAATATCATACGATTGTAAATAATAAACTTTATAATTTATCAACTATTGCTGTATTAAACGTCAATAACTACCATTCAAACATCTTTTCAATAGCTCCTACCCAATTGTTATAATTCTGTTCTTGATTTTTTATGTTTTGGGAATTTGTACACTGCAGGAAAATGGCATAGTCCTTAACACCAACCTTTATTGTACAGAAAGCATCAAAGTGAAGTTATATTTGAATCTGAACTTTTACTTTTCCCTACCAACATACTGGCACGGAAATAACTACTGATGCTACCTTTGAACATTAAATGCCTTGAGCAAAAATCGTTTGTGTCCTAGTATATAGAATTTTGTTGAAAATGTTTATATAACATAACTGTACTTTCTAGAGTATAAAAAAGGCGTAACTGCATTAATTTAAACAAAAAATATATGATTATCGAAGAGGTAATAAAGCCAAACAGAAGCAAAAACGTAATTTGGTTTATTCATTAATTTTAAAATCTAAACAAAATTTTAGAAATTGGATTTAAAAATTATTTTTTTTTGCAAATTCTTGTGCATAATACACTGTACTTATAGCACACAAAGTACTATAATATGTATCTCCTTCAAGTTAACTGTGTCTAGTTCTTGTGTAAGTGTAACAAAATTGTGATAACTAATAGACCCACTGTATGACTGCCAACAATGTTTTATCTTAAGCAACAATAAACTGGTGACTCTGCTTCCATAACCATAATATTATTCCGAGTAAAGTTTAATGGCACTGAGACAAACACTGGATTGCAGTCACAATGAATATGTACAGAAGGTTAAGAATCTATAAAACCCTAAACTATTCATCTAGAACCACCATCTCGTTCTGAGTCACAAGTTTAAAGGTGCTTAGACAGAAACTTAACAACAGTCCTAACGGATCTAATAATGTTGTACACTAGCTGTGTTTAAAGCGGAGTAATGCACTTATCTATGACACAAGAAGGTATTGAATATAGAAGGCCGTAAACCCAACACCGAGAATTGCTATCTTGTTCTGTGTAACAAGTTTATCTACATTGAGACCAAATCTGAACAATTGTAGCCACGAATCTGATACATTTTATAGTATATTTTAGTATGAATTTTTCTGCTAAATGGGAAGGTTGTTGAATCTAAAAGATCGAAAATTGTCACGTTGAACCGCTCTCTCATTCTAAATCTCAAGTTTATCGGTGCTTGGATGAAAACTGGACCTCAGTCACCATGCATCTAATATACTTTAAAGTACGTACGCTAGCTGTGATACAAGTTCGATGTTAATTTTTCTGCTACACACTGCAAAGTTTTGAATCTAGAAGGACATATACTCTTCTCCCAGAATTGCTATCTTATTGTGAATCACTAGTTTATTTGTGCTTAGAAAAAAACTGGACAACAGTCGTCATGAATCCGGTACATATTTAAGTAACACACTAACTGTGTTTACAGTGAAGTATGCACTTTTTTGTTACATTGTCAGGTTTTCAATCTAGTCCTCTTGAATCACCATCTAGTTCTGAGTAATATTTTTTATCTACACTCTGGCCAAAACTGGATGACAGGCATAAATAAATATGAGACAGTTTATAGTACATAACATACATGTCATTGGGATTAAGTATGAATTTTTCTTGTAACATTAAAGACTTTTGCCCGAAACTTGTCACCTAGAATCTCTATAGCATTCAGAGTCAGAATTTGATGTGAGGTTAGACAAACACAGAATAACAATTTTTCATTTAGTGTACATATTCGTGCTTTGACATTCTTCCCTAATTCCTTTTACATTAATTGGGTGTTATTCGCAGATACGGGCAAACATCACCAAATTAAACTGAGGTTCTAAGCTTTAGTGCTTTCTTTACAGAAGTAAATTAAACTTATTAATAATGCCTGCCCCATACCACACTTAAATTGAGATGCACGATGCTGACAATGCCTTTAAATGAATTCCAGAGTAATTGCAGCATTCTCATAAACATATAATAAGTAAAAAATCAAGACAGCAATGGCATCCTCCATAAATGCCTCTGCATCTACCACGAGAATGACTTTTCCAGCCTATAAACTGACCACCCTAAAACAAACAAACAAACAAACAAAATTATGGTAATTTTTTCATACACCACTTTATTTTGACTACCATAACAAGCATCAGATACTGGCAAATGAAATAAATTTTATTGATAATTATAAAGCATAAAACATGCTCAAAAGAGTGGCATTTGTTTTAAACATTTTGCATTTTTGTGCGATAACATTATACTTCCAAGTTTTGTTGGATTCTCGTAGTTTTTAAAACTGGTTTAGATAACAAATGGGAACATTACTGGAAAGCTACACACACAATAGGTCAAAGCTATTAAGTAAGTACCTCTAGGGCACATGTGGCCCTCCAGACTCATCAGATAGACACGCAGAAAACATATTTAATCCGCAATTTTTATTAAATATATACTGTTAAATACAGTTACATAATTTATCGTAAATTGTAACTAAGAGTAAAACTCCCAACAAAATGATATACCTATTATTTGATTTATTACATTTGCATGTAAGTAAACCGAGCCACAACCTTGTACGATAATAAGTGAATGAGACCCAGGAATCATTTTATATGCTTTTCCTGGCTAATTCTGTAATTTGATATCACCCTTTGAAAAAACATGCTCACTAACTGGCACGTGCTTAGTGCAGTTGGTAAAGACGGCGGAGGGAAATTATTCCTAGGCCATGTCTTTGTGGTAATTATAAATAATAAGGGCTTTTCCGAAAAACAACAAAATAATACCTGAAAATTGTTTATACGGACATTACTAATCACACATAATACAAATTACATCGAGGGATTATGTAATTTGCAGTATATATAATGAAATGTGGTAGTGAGGACGACTATGAAGATCGGGGTGGTGTCTGCCGTAAAAAGCATAAACCATATGTCAAATTTCTGTCAGGTAGCTAAACCTTGTTAAATGCCAGAATATCTTTCGAAACGAAATTACAAAATACTACGTAACTTGGAAGTACTAGAAAAAATATGCATATAGTATATTATACAAAAAGACGTTTCCAGGTGTTGTTTACGAATCGTTGACGTGTATGACCATGATACATTTGTTGAAGAAGAATGCACAGACAGGAAACAAATGCACATCGATTATGGACTTCCGGTTTCATTTTACCTATTTCACGTGACGGTTGTTAATGGTAGCATGTAGAAGTGCAGTATACCGTGTTAATTTGACAGTGTAAAGACTTGTGATTCACGAGTGCTATTCAGCGTGTTTCTTTGCAATAATTTCCAATTGACAGGTAAATCTGATTTTTGTGCGAAAATACGAGAGTTTCTTTGCAATTATACCCATGTAAAGTGTCACATATAATTATTGTGCGGAAATACGAGTATTTGTTGAGGAGTTTCGACACATTATGATAAAAGGTAAACGTGTCTTCTACGTGATACTAAGGAGTTATATTCGCCGCTTACATGGGTGAGTAATGTAATGTGTAGTGTAGTTTTTGCGTGGAAAGGAAGTGTAGTGAATTGTGATGTGTATTGTCGCATTGAAGGGCTTACGTGCTGCTGCCGCATAGTCATATCTATTGCAGATGACCTAACCAAATTTAACCTATCTCCACGATAGTTGAATCACAGGTGGTGGATAAACATATACGCACTTCCTTATTTGGTATACTTTTTAAAAACACTGTCAAATTTTTGCACACTCTTCGCCTGTAATCACCTATCATGAAGTTATATCACGTAATGTTATGTCTTTTTGCATTTTACATGGTTAAGCAACCAAAATGACATATAATTTACAAAAATGTTACGTGTTATACGTAATCTTTCCCTTATCTTCATAGCCCTCCGCACTGTAGCATTTTGTAGTATGTACTGCGAATGTCGTGATGACCCTGGTAAATTCATTTATACATTTGACGTAAATAATATACATATAATGTAAATTACATATAATTTGCATACATTTTACGTTCGACGTTTGTTTTATTGTGACAGTGATTGATGAATGTGGCACTTTATTGCATGTTCCTGCAGGAACTGAAGTGCTTACGTTTTGCTGCCTGCATAGCCTTTTAAAAATGCAGAAAACCTAACTGAAATAAACCTAAATTCACAATAGGTGAATCACAAGTGGTGGATGAACAGACACTCGCTTCCTTATTATATCACGTGTCGGCACTCTCCGCCCTGTAATCACCGATCATGAAGTTAGATTAATTTATGTTATGTCTTCTTGCATATAATGTTGTTACGCAATGCAATTCACATATTATTGGCACACATTTTATGTTTTTTACACCACAATTTCCCTCATATTCACAGCCCTTCCCATTATTGCAATTGGTAGTATGTACTGCGAAAATCGTGATGCCCTTTGAAATTTTGTATTCTGTGTGGGAAGTAATGTCGATTTATACAATTTACCAGGATTTGTTTTTATTTTTAGAAAAGCCAATATTCTTGATAATGACTGTCTTAACATGTAAATATAAGTTTTGGGTTAACAGTTGTAAGTAAATGCTGAAATTTTTTTATTTCGATTTTCTTTAAAGCATACAAATCTAGTAATGAGAAATTTTGTAAAACATTTACTTCTCTAATAATTTTACAGGTTCACTTTACATATGCATGAATCAAGTGCCTAGGCCCATGGCAATGTTAATTTTACATTTATAATGTGCTGGAAGAGTTCACAATGTACAAACAAGAATGCGTTAAGCAGGGCTTTGAAAAGTACACGTTTACCTTTAACAGTATATAATTATTTATAAGTGGCCTGATTGGAAAACTAATATATAGCTCTGCATCCGTGATTCATATGTATTGGCAATATCTGCAGCATCTCCCATGATGGTATTGCATCGGAAGTATATGCAAAACGTGGTTCTAACTCATTTATATCAATTATAAAACAAAATCAATATACATATTTAAATGTAGTGCCTAAACTTATGTTAAAAAATAAAAGTGGGGGAAAAATTTACATTAGCATCAATCGTAGGATACACATTTATTATGCTAACTGATGAAATAACCAATTTTATTAAAGAAAGTTACCAAATGAGCTGGAATTATTTGTAATCTATTGGTTCTGGGTGACCACGTAACAGAAAAACCAATATTTGTATTCAATAATTAAACATCTATTAGGGAAAAAAATACATGTTTGAAGAAACTGCGACATGAAAGAAAAACAAAACAGGGCCTACAAAGACAAAACTGTTTTTAATAATCAGCAGCGAAAAAATCACGAAAAAATGCAACTTAACTGACAAACAATCTAGCAAGTACAATAGAGGCAGCGGTCATATTCAGTTTTTCTAATACTACTGGTTTTCTGCAACAAAATCATGGGAGATGCTGTAGATACTGCCAATACGTATAGATCACTGATACAGGATATCAATTAGTTTTACTATCAGGCCACTTACTAATAACTGTATGCTGTTCAAGGTAAACTGAGTACTTTTCNTAATCAGCAGCGAAAAAATCACGAAAAAATGCAACTTAACTGACAAACAATCTAGCAAGTACAATAGAGGCAGCGGTCATATTCAGTTTTTCTAATACTACTGGTTTTCTGCAACAAAATCATGGGAGATGCTGTAGATACTGCCAATACGTATAGATCACTGATGCAGGATATCAATTAGTTTTACTATCAGGCCACTTACTAATAACTGTATGCTGTTCAAGGTAAACTGAGTACTTTTCNCAGGATATCAATTAGTTTTACTATCAGGCCACTTACTAATAACTGTATGCTGTTCAAGGTAAACTGAGTACTTTTCAAAGCCTTGCTTAAGGTATCCTTGTTTGTGCATTGTGAACTCTTCCAGCACATTATAAATGAATAATTAACATTGCACGTTTTAGCATTTGCCACACATTGGGGTTTATATGAGTGGAACCGTAATCCGTTTGGGGTTAGCTTTGGGGCTGAAACCCTTTCCGAGCTTTAGAAGAAATGTTGACTATTTCAGGGTAAATTCGTGGTCAACTACCTCGATGATGTTATCTTATAAAGCCAGTCAGTTGAAGAGGATTAAAACCATGTGCGGGAAGTTATATTGGCTTTCAGGAAAGCTGCCAACCATGTTAAAGTGCTATGTTTCGTTATATCCCGTGGTAGCATATTGCTAGACCCCGACCGTATTCGGCCTGTGTTGTCATTCCCCACCCCTAAAAATGTACGAGGGATCCGCAAGTTTATTGGCATGGTAAGGTATTACGCAAGGTATATCCCTATTCTGGCGGAAATTATCGCGCTTTTGAACCAGCTTAAAAGAAAAACCAGCCGTTCGTTTGGGGGCAGGAACAAGTCCAGGGTTTAGATAAGGTGAAGAGGTTCCTTACTTCCCCGCCCGTTCTTCAGCTGCCGCGTTTTGATTAAGGTTTTGTTTTGCATGTTGGTGCTAGTGCCAGAGCTTTAGGTGAGGTGTTGTCGCGACGTATTGAAGAGGCGTCGCTTCCCGTAGCATACACGAGAAGATTATTGACAGCATCTGAGAAAAATTATTCAGTATATGAGAAGGAAGCTTTCTTTGACTTGTGTTTGGGCGGGAGAGCGTTTCTCAGACTATTTGGACACTCGTGAATTTGAACTATGTGCTAAAAACCAGGCCCTGACTTAATTGTGAAAATCTAAAAATAAAAAAAAACAGTTATGTAAATTCGGTAGGTGGGTGGACAGGTTGTCACGCTTCAAGTTTATCATCTCACATGTGAAGGGATCAGAAAACAATGCAACTGACATACTCTCACGCATGTACGAGCCGGCCGAATTTTGTCCTGTGCCAGGTGAGGGACCTGATGAAGAAGGTTCTGTACTGGACGGTGAACATTCCCTTAATCTCCAAATTATACCCGAGTAATTTGTCAACTTGTTGCACTGGCAATCGTAAGATTCTGATTGTTCCAAATTCGCGTTGGATAATAAAGAAAGCCGAATGTCTAACTTTGTTTTATGTAAAGGTCTTGTAGGCAATATAAATCGCGCGGGTAAATTCTTCCCCTATGTTCCTATGAAATTTAAGAATATGATTTTCGAGTATTATCGCTCTAGTTATTTCGGGTCACACTTTGGCCAGGAGAAAACTGTATGGAGTATTACTAAGTCCATTTTTTGGCCTGGTATGTGGTATGGATGTTGTAATCCGCAATCGTATACGTAGTTGCCTAGTGTGCCAGCAGTGAAAGGCTCGCAACAGCAAGGGTTTAAGGTTATTTTCAAGTTCCCCTCCGCGTTTTGATTGGGAGAAAGTCTATATTGACTGTATGGGTATGTTGCCTAGATCTAATAAGGGACACACTGTGCTGTAAATGTTCGTCGATGCTTTTTCAAAATGTCTTCTTTTCTACCCCATGAGGAATCAAAAGGCCACCACAACCACAATTGTTCGTGTCTTCGCGGAACACGTGTTTCCGGTTTTTGTCTCGCCCGAAATTTAATTTCTGATAACGCGCGGAATTTTACTTCTCATGAAATCCTCCATTTGTGTTTTGCCTGGGGCGTGCGTCTGGTGCTGACTAGTGTCTACCATTCGGAAAGCAATACGGTAGAACAGTACAATCATGTGGTGAAAGTAGTCCTTTCTGCCTACTACGATGATGCTCATCAAGATTGGGATTCCACTCTCAACTGGTTCACCTTAGCAGTTTATTCTAGCTTCAATGTGGCCATCGACAACAGCACATGTAATTTTTTATTTTATTTTTGTAAAGAGTTGCTTCATTCTTTGGCTAACAACTGGAAATTGCGATTTGATGATGTGTCTAATTTGCAGTCTAAAGATGCTCGTAGTTTTTGGTTGGATGTCACTAAACAAATTAAAAAATATTATGCTCAGCTAAAAGGCATTATGAAATCCGTTTATACATGTGGAACAGTTTGCAATCTGGAGGTTGGTTCTTTCTTGGTCATCTCCAGAAGTAGAGAGAATTTTCAGCCAAATTAACATTTTTAAAACAAAAACTAGAAATAGAATGAACTTACAAATGCTGAATACTATTTTGGAAATCCATGCCAGTTTGCCCAGAAAAATTTATTGCTGTAACAATTACGAACTTCCTTCCTTGTTTCTTGAAAATATTGGAACAGCTGAGGCATACAAATATCAGTCAGCTCCATCAACATCAAGTGCAGTGTCTACATCTAAATATTCCAGACAACCCACTGATGATGTCAGTGATAATATTGATGATATTATAGCCACTGTCTTTTAGATGAGCTTATTAAATTGTAATTTATTTTTTGTAATGTTTTGCATTATAAATAAGAAAAATATACATGTATAGTTGTTTTGAAAGTGATTTTAGTTGTTTTTGACCGAGTTTCTGTTTGGAAAATTTTCAAACTGTTGACTACACCGCAGCATGGTTGTCTGGGAGTCCTTGGTGGGACCACTCAGATTGTGCCTATTCATGATGCCGACTGCGTTCGCCCCCTTTGGCCTTTTGGACTGCCTTCTTCTCGAACTGGCCATCCAGCGAGTTGTTTCGTGTAACAACAGGGGCTGGAACGTTGCGGACTTGGAGGATGTAATGCGGCGATCGAGTGTTACGTCCACTCTGGATTATTTGTGGACATCGTCGACGGTGCTGCTTGTATGTATGTTGTGAGGTGGCAGACAATGTTGGACAAGAAGTTGGCGCATTAAGTTTGTATTTGGTTTCGTCGATTGGCTCTACTGCGGCTGAGACTTTCGTCTGCATCGTTGTTGCGCTAATGTCGCCTTACTCTATGTAAATGTGGAGGGGATTGGCGTGTTGCCCTGGTGTTGTCGGGGATGGAAAGAAGACCTTATTGTTTCCATCCTTTGACTGGTTCACTTGATAGCGGAGCTCTGCTGAGAAACTGCCGTTTGGGGACAAAAATATGCACCATGTTGTTTTTTTATGTTAAAACACTTTGGGTAATTAAGAGCTAGTTGAGTCATATTGGTCTGGGCAGCTAGCTAACGTTTTGCCATCCCAGTATATGCGTTGCCTAGTGTTCCTCTTGTTGCAAATAGTATTTGTTCTTTTTTTACGTCACACAATTTGTTGTTTGTCTTTTAAATGAATCGGTTGTATGATTGCATCACAGCAGTAGTTGGTATAGTTTGCAGTAGTCTTTAACTCCAGTAAACATAATTTACCCTACCTTGTGTGTTTTGTGGGCTAGGTTGTTGGACGCAATGCATACGCCAGTGAATTAATTAAAGTTAAAGTTAAGTCTCTTAAAGTGGTGCCCGTTACGCATATGTCCGTGTTTGCTCCCGTTCGTTGTCGTTTACATTTCATGCTATATCATTTCGTTCATTTTAAATTATAGGATTAATTTTTCTCTATACAATACTTTAAATTGTCTTGGATCACGCGTGTTGTGAAAGGAATAATTCTAATCCTATTTAATCTTTAACATTCCAGCCGTTCGTGTCTAATGGCCTGATATATAGTCTGTAAATATACCCGCTCCAAAATAAAATGAGACACTGAGATTTGCCTGAGCTGGCTCAGATACTTTTTGTGAAGGAGCGAAACTCTTTCCATATATAATACCAGTCAATGTCAATGATTAGCTTAGGTTTTAATTAATGTCAGAGGTTTTTTTATATTTTTATACCTTGTGATTTTGTAGTGTCTCAGGACTCATACATGCTACTCTATAATGTCATGATCTTAAAGTTTGGCCAATTATATACTAGTTTGATTGAAACAGGTGTTTTCATAATAATGGTGGAATGTTGTGTGCATTTATTTACCAAGCCATGATCATCTCTGCTCTATATTTTTTCTATGTGGACTTTATATAGCCCCCTTCACAAGTCTACATTATCTTTGCTTATATTTTTAAAACACAGAATTTGTATTGCGAAGATCTTACTTCAAAAATAAATAAATGTATTCTAATTACTGGTGACCAACGTGGTGTCAAGAAGCTCCTTAACTGTACGTTACAGATTTGTTTTGCTTTTGAAATAACTAAACGATTCATTTTAAATGAAAGCATTCAGTTAAAAACTAACATAAATTTGGAGACAACTTATAATAGGGTCCAGAGTTCGCGACTTATCTGAAAGTGATTCTAATTAATGAAATGTAGAGAGAGGTTAAACCAGAAGTTTACATCTCTGGTGGATACTGCTTCAGTTTCACAAGGATCGTATTGTTTTACGTTAAATTCATTGGCGAAAAATATATATTCTAAACAAATTCCATACATGATAAGAGTTTAATTTTCTAACTTAAAAATTACAACTTAGTACCGTGATAAAACCACGCAGCAGGAGAAATAGGTCGTAAATAATCACCGAGGGAAACGAAACAGCAAGCTCATAATCACAGATTCCAGTGAGTAAGAAGAAATACTTAGAAAGAATCACATTTTTCTGAGGTGTCACTTCTTACTACTGGATCGACATGCCAAGAAATCGATTCCTGAAGTAGTTAATCGGAGGACTAAATACTGAAACTGAAAATCAAATACATCCGGAAATGTGACATTACGAATTAAACTTGGAAAGAAATACTTATTATAAAAACAAATGTGTTCGAGGTTTCTAAAATTGGTAGAACTTTTGTAATTTAAGCTTTAAAATTTATTTTAGAAGTTTATATTTGATTTGCGTGAATTGCTGATATGGCTGAATTTTCAAAAAAATAAGATTATGTTGTTACATTACTAAATTATTGTTATAGTTATTATTATTTATTTTTTCGTAAATTAATTTTGAACATTCAAATATGTTCATTGTTTACTCTTTCGGCCAAAATGGATGTAAATGAGCTGGTGTTAATTTCAGCTGGCTGCTTTAATTGAAGAACAAACCTATTGCTACAGCCCGCTAGAAGAATGAACAATATGAGATAGAGTTGAAGCAGCGGTGGAATGCAAACGAAAAAAAAACATAAATACAGATCTGTGCTACAGTAGTAGTGAATAAATTTGAGCAGAGATATGAAAATGTTACCCGGATTTTAAAAGCTTAGTGAGATAAAAATAAATGCTTCATTCTTTTGAGCAAGGCCATAAGGGCATTTTCATCTCACTATTTTATTTAAGCAGTCCGTATATATATATTGAAACCATCCTCTCCAATTTTTGTACGTCTTTACAAAATAACCTGTATGACTTTAAATTTAGGATATGTTAATATTTCACAAATTCATACCTACATATATTTATATATATTTATTTTTTATAGATCATGGACTGTGACATATTAACAGCTCTACTTGGAGGCAACCTTTCATATTATAATTTGGTAACAATTAAGACTTAAAGTACTATAAAAACTGTTAAATTGCTAAGGCATTTTATGTCAATAATCCTTCAGTAGCAAATTTTGAAGAAAAGTGCGGTTATCTCTTGCGGCCAAACACTAAAAATCTTGTTCCAGCTCTCGAAAATGTGGAGTGGCCGATATTAACTAACGAAGAAACAAAAGCATTTCATTGAAAAGATGACTAATTCACGTAAAATATACGATGCCTATTCAGGAAAATGATTTAGTGTATCGTGGAATATTACAGGTCTGGAGAACAGCAGTAAATTGCAGCGCGACCAAGCAAAAAAAGTTTTTTTTTTGCAAATTGCATTTTTTGTCCCGCAAGCAAATTAGATTCTTTCAAAAATCCATCAAAGGAAGTAACCGCAAATATGCATGGTATTTAAACTGCATTGTGGTTTTTATGGTAAATAACTATTCATTAATATAATTTTATTTAGAATTTAACTGTACGTTATGCACTGACTTTGCAATATGTTTTACTAAGGTTTCATCTTGTTCTTGAATTCATTTGGTCACGTTGTCATTGAACTAAATTCAAAATATAAGCTTAAAAGATAAGGATGGCAGAACACATATATAAAGAATATTTCTCTACACTTTAAAATTTACATATAGAATATTTCCATCTGCATTTTTCCGATGCAACTATAGGTTTCTGTAGTGAACAGTGTACACACGATACAAATGTGACTTACTTAACCAGTTGGCAACTTCATATTCAAGACTCGAACACAAAACCCTCTGCTCCTTAGTTATGTTGTACAGTATCGTGTGCGACTCTTTGTGCAGCAGGTAGTAGCTAAGGCGCAGTTGTGGGGCGCATTATGACATCGCAATAGGTACAAGTTACGCGGTTCCTGGCGGATGCAAAGCGGTGCCAGTGCCACGAGTGAAACACGGCCACTAATGAAAATGTCCCACATGCAAGAGGACTCTCATCACGACACACTCCCGGTTGGCGCGGCGGAGAAAACAAGCCTGTATTTGCTTTGCGGGTGTACCCGCCTTCCCGCATTTACTCTGCGGATTCCTTCCCCCGCCACTCCCCAACCCCCTCTTCTAGGCATACCCTTGATCCGTTCTCTACACCTCCCGATGCCATGGTCGTATCTCAGGCACACACAGGGACCCTGAAGATGAACTGAACTCTCGTAGGTGCCACAATTATGTACTCCTGTCGCGTCATCCCTTTGGTACACACCCACACACACCCTCTACCACATACACACGCACTCACACATTCGTGTACGATGCGCGGGTCGAGTGTCGCGCATCCACTCTGCACTTTGCGAAAACCAAGAGGATCCTAGCCTGTCCTGACGTAGAAAATTTTCCACCAGGACTTTTTGCAGGTTTTAAATAGGTCGTCCCTCAGAGCAAAAAGGAGTAGAAAAAAACTGCCGGGGTATGACGTAGTCTCTGAAGAACTGAAGGTACATAGAATGTCACTACGGTAGTACACTGTCTCCAGTGAAGGAAGGGAGGTTCTGCACTTGTAGCAGATGTTAGAGAGAAAAACTCCCGTTCCAGTTTCTAACACTTTCAGCACTTCTACGGCACCAAGAAATAAACCCGGGTCTCTTATCCCTGTCGCAAGTCTTCCTGTGAACTGGGCCTCCACAAAGGACGTTCTGCGAAATTTGATGGGTACAGCGCATTTTGCAATCAGTAAGGACAATTTCAATTCAACATGATTGCGAAATACCTTTAATGAAACAGTAAAGCGAGTTTAAGAGGACTATTTAAAATGTCAATTTCACTATTTTGCTGTCGGCATGTGTCAGTTACTATCACATTCGTAGCGTTGAAAAACCCTAATTAATTTTAGAGCAGTGTTACAAATTGTTTATTGACAACCAAGTAAACTTTTTAGATAGAAATGGAATCAAAGGTAACAAAATTTTTTTTAAAAATAAATGTTGGAGAAAAAATTTATATTACAAGTAAAAGCAACTGAAAATTATTTTAATAGTAAACAGGAGTGTAATTTTTTGAGATGCAGTACTGTCGAGCTTACTTACCCATGCGAGGCAGTCAAGCTGAGATTGGTTTACCGTTAGGTTTCTCTATGTGACACGAAATTACAGCAGATAGTAGTTAAAATAAAAATAATCTCAGAATTGTTTATCACATTTTGCCGACTTTAAGAAAGTAATCCTGTTTCATACTTACGAAGCTACGTTAACCACGTACACCACTTCTAAATTCAACAGCCTTCTCAAATTACTACCTGTCTGCAAAATAAATTTTCTGCTATTAGAGATTGTCTGAAACTCTGCAATTTTTACGCAGATTTCGCCTTCTAACATAATTATGATTAACACTCCTTGATGTATACGTTGGTAGCTGGAGTAACCGACTCATGAATTTTCTCATCAAGTTTTCACGAGCGCAGAAGAAGGAATTCCGTGTACGAGAGAGAATTGTTTTCAGTGGAGTTTCACAATATTGGCGAAAGAAATTTTCTGAATTTATTGAATACGCTCTACTTGTATGTATGAAGAAATGTACACTTTTCGCTGTCAGATTAACGTCGGTAAAATAAAATGCTCCAGCAAAGAAAACTAATAGTATTTGCTAAGCATAAGTAACTGTAAAGTGTTAACAGTATTAAAAATAATCTTGCACGTGCTTTAACCAGATATCAAAGTTATAATAAATATTTATAACTGGAAATAACACAATCACAAAGCAACTCATTTTTAAATTAAAACTCTTCCACCAGAGACCCTATGACCTGCTAACTGCAAATCGTTAACTAGGTTCTTTTATTACCCCTCTGGAGAAGAAGTTTACTAATAAGTTCGCCACCACACCTAAGAGAGAAAAATTGTTAATAGGGTAGTTTATTTTTCTAATAAATTTCGTTCATGAAGTAAATTATTCTAAAGAGCGGTTTTATAAAAAAGTAAGGAGAGAGGTAATAGCTTTTGTGTTTCGTAGGTTACCTAAGTGTTATAATAATGCAACTATTGTGGTACAATAACAAATTTCGAGGATTTTTGAAGGAATACTTATTTTCGCGCGTTGAGGGTAAGAAAGTTGCGCGCAAGCCGTGTAACGAAATTCGACAGTGAACGTGGTAGAGGTATGACCCGACGCGCATGAGCGTATCGTCTATCTATATACAAACGCAAGGTACACAACATAGCACGTGGTTGTATTTAAAATCGACAGAAAATCAGTTCATGTAATAAGCAAATTGAAAAAAATGTTATTTATATAGTTTTAATTAAATTATGATATGGGACAAGATTTAAATGAATATAATGAATACATACGTAATAAAATTTAATTTTAAGCACGCTAAAGAAGTATAACATCTAACGCGCGTGTGGGGCTATTTTATTTAAAATTTGTAATGAAGAACTTTTGCCGTGATGTTTTAAATTAAATTCTTAGTGGTCAAACAACAATAGTCTGAATCGTCTTAAAAAGATTATCGTGAACCAAATAATAAATGTCCGGAATACCGCTAAAGTTAAAGAACTAATAAAGGTTGTCGTGTAGGGAGTGAACCTTAGGTTGTGGTCACTGTCCACCTATAAGGTATTGCCCGCAGATACCTGTGACACCGAAAGTTTCGCGAGAATTCAGTGATGGCTAAGGGGATTTTTATCTCTAGGCCTTACAACTCGAAGGCCGGTTTCCTTCACACAAGTTATAACCGTTTGAAACCACGTCATGCACTAGGCAGCATTTATGCGAAAATGCAAGCAGTTAAATAAGGCAACTTTAGTAGGATAATTTCAAGTATAATTGTTTGAGCTAAAGTAGGAGCAATTGAGACAGAAAACGAGAGTTTTGCTGGGTTACGCAGATGCGGGTGAACTGAAGTAGAGACTAAGCGTTCATGGAATGCAACCGTGGGAAAAACGGGAATGTCCCGAGAAAATCCACCAGTCAACGTTATCGTCTACTGCGTTTCCCCGGTAAGAAAATGGTGATTAAGTCTTGTTAACTATCATGAAAGCTGAATATTCTGACCACTACGCCACTGCATCTCCTAGCAGCAGCGTCAGCCAAATACATTTAAAACAAAATCCTCGAAACTAGTAATTTTTGTTACATACGTGACATATTTTCAAGCCACAGACTCTTTTATATTTGAAGTCGGGTATGTTTTCAGGCTTCCGGTGGTTATTGAAAACCTCCAATGAAATAAATAGTCGTATTTAACCTAGAGTAATCTATTAAGTCCAAGTTCACAATTTTAGTGCTCAGAAATACTTTGTACTTTGCTAATAATCTTTCGAGTGCCAGTATCATCAATTAAATAATAAAGAAGAAGCGAACAACCAAATTGTACAGAGTTAATACAAATAGGGCCATATTATGCAAAATATTATGTAAAATTATAAAATTAGCACAACAATAAGTTTTAATTTTTAACAAAGAATCCTACATGCACGTAGCTTTATTTTTACAAACTGTAGTTCTTGCACAGCATAGTAAAAGTAGTACACATATTAATAAATCAATCCTTTAATTTGTTGTCAGTAACTTTAACAGTTTTGATGCTACACTTTTGTCTTTAACGCATACAAGCTAGACTCGAGTAGTGCACATATATAAAACAGAATTACACATAACACTATATAAAAATTTTTCTCTTAGGCCCTATGCTAGCCTTAAGGTGGTAGTTGGACTCCAACAGAGTATTTAAGAGAGTGAATTGTCATTGATAGATACGCAATAGTAGTTAATATAATACATCACGGTCATTAAAACTCAATTACCGCTCTGACTTCGTGCAACATAGTCAGATTAAAAGTTTAGATATGCACCTTCAAATACGACATATTAAAGTAGGTGAAACACCTAATTCTTTCTCTAAATCTTTCATTGCACTGTCTATAGAAATATTATCCATCTTTATTATCTTAAAAGAAAAAATTGCAAAAGGTTTACGTTCAACTTAATGATTCGCCAGGGACCTTTTTTTTATTATTATTACGGCCTAATTTTAACGCCAATAAAACTCTGTTTTTTCGGAGAACTCCCACACCTCACTACCTCCTCTCAGATGGCGTGGCGCCTAACACCATCCGAGATTACCCAGCTATACATCTGATACAATACTTGTATACTGTAGAGAGTATTTTTCACTGGGCTTTAAGAGGTACTATATATTTACATCTACTACTCCTAGACATTAGCTAAGAGTATGAGTATTATTAGCTCAAATTTGGAACGACTCGGTTGATAAACATACAGTGTGGACGCGGGCGCCTCACATCTACACTGTAAATTTATCTGCTTAGTCCGGGATTTGAACCCACGAACCTTGCGTTAAGAGTCGAACATCTTACCACTGAGCTAACTGGCAAGACGCTAGCTCAAGGTCTGTCATACAGTTCATATAGAGAGTCCCGTCGAATGGTTTAATAAACGAAGGCTAGAGCGCGCGAACGTTCAAGGCCAGAGTGCGCGGACATCAGCTACAGGCGAGTTCGGATATTGCGTCACTGATTGCGCAAGCGCGGTGGCTGCAGATAACCAGTCCGCCCATATGAGGAAAACCTGTCTCTACACCAACAGGAAACAGGCTGTGTTTACTAGTCAGATACAGATGATGCAGTACGAAGGCATTTATCAACGCCTCTGACCTATGTACTTTAGTTTTTAAATTTAATGGTTATATAACCATTAAATTTAATTTAAGCATAAAAACTTTAATTGCTATTTAAGCCATTAAAGTTATTATATGAGTACTTCCAACTTAAAATACCATTATTTTCTTAACCTTTTAATTTCTTATGCTTAAATTAAGCACAAAAATAAGTATCTACGGTCTTATCTCTAATACCACAGTTATTTCTGATGAATCAAAATTTATTAATTTACCTGTGTCATCCTTAATTTCAAATATTATTTCCTTTACTTTAGTTGTTTGCACTGGAAAAAACAACGGGTAGGCTGGCTCGTAAAAGATAGTTTCACCAAATCCAAATGTCGTCCTTGGTTTAAATGTAGCAATTATGCTAGTTTCTCTGTGGTTATATTCATCATGTTTTAATATCATACCATTAGCTATATTACAGTGTATATTTATTGTTTCAAAGGGAACAAATTTTGGAATTGTATTTCCAAAATGGTACTCATTTGATTTCAGGATTTTATTTTCTGTGAAACCCAAAATTTCTCCTATCGAACCCCATTTTCCAAACTGTAAATCAAACACTAATTTTACTTTCACCCTGTTTGTTGTCTTATCCAGCTCTAGGGATATGCTATTATTTTCTCCCCCACCCATTTGAACTACTTCAAATGGGGGAATTGTCTTTATAGTTTTTACAAGATCTTTTAAACTGTATTGGCCAACTGGAATTTCAACTGATGTTTCCATACCACCCATGTTTTTAAAATAGAGCCTATTTTTCACAGGGGTAATGTTAGGAGTTAGGTATGCAGTATAGAACTGAACTAAAGCCACTGAGTGCTCCTCTATCTCCAAAGGATAATGCAGTCTTTTCTTCAACACCGATTTGTTATCTGATAGCTTGAATACTTTACTCTTTTATTACAACAAAAAAAATTTATTAAATAAATGAACAATCCAAGAAACATAAAACACATTGACTGGGATATTAAAATAATGATACCAGACAAAACTGTATTGACAAAACATCATGGAGAATTAATGCCTAATAATATTAGATGTTTGATAGTGGGCCCTAGTAACTTCGGAAAAACAACTCTTATGATAGATAATTTTATATATTCCCCAGGATGGTTGGACTTTGGTACTTTATATGTGTGTTCAAAAAGTCTGAACCAACCAAAATATATTGCTTTAAAGGAAGATACAGAGGTAGCAGCAAAATTAATATCTGAACCAATAGCATACTTTTTCCCTACAAATGAAGAAATGGTTACCGTGGATGAATGTTGTAATGATTCTGTTGTGGTTTTTGATGATGTCATACTTGAAAATCAGGACAAAGTAAGAGATTTCTTCACTCGCGGTAGGCACAAAGACATTGATTGTTTCTATTTAGCTCAGACATACTCAAAAGTGCCTAAACAGCTTATAAGAGACAATGCCAATTTTCTTTGCATATTCAGACAAGATGATACAAATCTTAAACATATTCATAGCGATTTCGTTGGTGGCGATATCCCATTTGAGAAATTTAGGGAGACTTGTTCAAAATGTTGGGATAAGGAATATGGTTTTGTTACAATAGACACGACTCGTAAGTTGAATAATGGTAAGTATCGTAATAAAATTAAAGACTTTTTAAACCCTTAGATTATTAGCGAATTTTTCTTTGCTTTTAATGGAAGTTTTTTTCCATTAAAAACTCACAGACTCTGCCCTTTTTTTAAAATGTATTTATATACCATAACTATTTCAAAAAACACAACTGTGCCTTCAGGTACACTGAAAGCTTTTGGAATTTTAAAAAATATCTTATCATCAATCGCGACATCGAAAGGTTTATGTATGGCGATGCTTTTTAAATTATGGTATAATTTGATAATTCCTTTATAATCCTCTGGTTTCATTATTATCTCAATTACTCTTCCACTTCTCATAAAAAGGTATTGTGTTTGATTATTACCCAGGTAAAATAATTTGTCCTTTGAACTGTATTTCCCGACTAAACGAATAACGTCAATTCTGTTAGACTGATAGTACTCTAAATTGACCGAATCATTAGGAGCAATAGGATTTCCCACGTTTCTAAGCCTTTTGTTTTCAAAATCTATATTATTATCTTCTTCCAAGTAGGTAAGAAAGGCTTTATCCAAGGATCTTTTATTTCTTGTCAGTGTGGTTATAAAGTCACTGAACTGTGGGTGGGAAACAAAATCATTAGGATTGATCTTCTCAGTAGTTGTACCATTATCCCGGTGATCTTTAATTTGATCTTCAATCCAAGAGGTCATTAATGCATTTCCACATATATCCATCGTTTATTAATAATAAAATAATTTTTGGAAATTTAAAATTATGTGAAAAGTGATTTAGCACAATGACACACAAATGGCCACAAATTACTTGGTGGAAATTTTGAATTCTGCTATCGTTATAAATAATATTACCACCGAGATACGCAATCAATTCCCGGGGTGGATCTCCACCAAATGAGTCGAAAAAATATGTTTTATTAGATTCTTTCCAGTAGCATAGCCAGTCTGTTCCAGAGTTTTTTGAAACATCTAGGTTAACAATCCCACATTCCTTGTCGAGTGGCGTGTTAGGTAGATTATCAATCATAAATACACCTCGAAAATTTTTAATGTTTAATTTTTTAACCATTATATCAATATCAAAGTTACTGAGTGGAGTTACTTCTTTTTTTTGGCATTCTTCACGCCCTTACCTTGTTTTTCCATGGCTAAATTATATATATTTTGTTCTTCCAATTCCTGGTCTCTCTTCTTAGCATTAATTACTGATGTAGCGATAGATGAAGCACCTCCTGCCAATGCCCCTAGAGCTCCCAATGCTGCAAAAATCAAAGGTAAAAATCCACCCTTGTGAGATGTCAAACCATTTCCAGCCTTCATTTCCTTAGACATTTTCTTAAGTTGTGGAGTTGAGATTGTGATAGTCATACTTTTGCCTTCCTTCAATTTCTTGTTTTTGCGTTCCAGTTGGTCTTTCGTCAGGAAAGAATCAATATTCAAACCCTCCAGCTCCTCGCTAGAAACTTGAAATGCGATGTTTTTTACTTTCATTTATTATACCTAATATTTTTAAAATTTTATTTTAATTCCCCAGCCCAGCTTACGTTTAATATGCATCGCAGATCCAGTAACACCAGCCCACAATCTCTCATTGAGATCAGCATCTGGACTTAACAATCTTTTGAATGCCTTTTTTTCTAGTTCCTTATCAGCTACGTGTCTTTCAGCTAGATCTTTATGGTGATGATAAGCTATATCATGCTCCATTGCAGCTTCATCTAATGGATTAACAGGTTTATCACCTCTCTCAAGTCTCTCTTTTAGTCTGGTACCTGGGCCTAGGAATTTATAGCCTGGTGCATGCAACTCAAAAGGTAGAGAATTTATTATATTATTGAGTAACCCCTTCCCATGATGCTCAGACTCCCAGAAAGAAGGGGGTATTGTGTTCAACATTCGTATCAGGTATGGTATACCTTTTGGATTATTCACAACAAAGTCACTAAACTTGCTGTTGAGCATATCCATTATTCCGACCTTCTCATTGTAATAGTTATCATTTCCAGCGTTCTCTTCGCCATAAATAACGAGAAGCCTATCAATGAGCTTCCTAACATCATTCATCCATATGTATTCTTTGGGGTAACCTGTATATGTCTTTATACCTGTTCCTGTACGAGGAGAGTTGCGGTTTTTCTTTATCATATCGTACACTGGTAGCTATTATTTTCTCCCCCACCCATTGGAACTACTTCAAATGGGGGAATTGTCTTTATAGTTTTTACAAGATCTTTAAACTGTATTGGCCAACTGGAATTTCAACTGATGTTTCC
>NQII01008242.1:0-10677 GCA_002778355.1 Clitarchus hookeri
TGAGCCCGGTTCACTCGTGGTGGGAGGCGAGTGTTTGGTCAGTACAATACCGCAGCCCCTGTATACAAACCCATGTCATTTTAATGGTAGCCTGCAGGTAAGAAAAACAATATTATGAAACTGTTTTTCGGGAAGGGGGATGCTGCAGCTCTTTTCGCCCTTTCTTTTGAGGCTATCGGCATACTCGGGTACATAACTGCAGAAGGCCCTTATTTTTGGATGAACCAAGTAACTACAGCATTTATTTGCCTATTTATATCATTAGATAATAACATAAAAACCAGCGTAGACACCGTAAAACAGTGTACGCACGCACACAGCTCAGTCTAATACAACAGTTTCCAAACTACTCCGACGAACTTTAGCAAGTTGTTCCTTACGAAAATATAAGACAAAAAATATATGTACCTTTTTCCGCCTTAAAGTAGATCTTAAAGATGCTATGTAATCCTGAAAATTGAGTTTTAAAATCCTTTTATCACAACATATTACATAGTACTTGCGAATAGGCAACAAATCGAAGAATGTTTTGTTTAACGAAAATTTTACTCTTATGAAAAGTGGTTGGTAACATCATCCAGTTTTATTAATGAAATAGAAGTTGTTATCCTACTTTCACTTATACCTAATTGTGTAAAACTAAGCTGTATTACTGATTTGTAAAATGCGACACAATAATCACCACGTCTGGCGGGACGGCAATGCGCTGGACAAAGGATAGATAGTCTTGCCCCCTCTGAGTAACGGAGCGAACGTGTTTATCTGCTAATTTTTTTAAGGATGCATTGAAATTCGTTTTCCAAATGTCTGTGCATAATATATCGAGTTATATGCTTCCATAACAACATCTTTCCGCTCTCTAATTACGCGATTTCTTGTGCGAGTATTCATATTTTTCATGTTACGTTATTAGTTTTTCTCTTTTATTAAAAACATTTGTCTCACATACTTTTGATTTGCAGTTGTACAGATCCCTCTTTTTTTTCTGAAACTTTAACATTACCAGAGTTTGTGTTTTCCAAAATGTGCGTATTTTATTTCTTTACAATGTTAATTAATGCCGCATATTTACGCCGGTTGGTTAGCCGGGGGGTAGCATTCGCATTGAATTNGGAGGTAGCTTATGCATTTCATTATATGCATGCTTACACCTCAAAATAGCGCCCAGATCTGTATCCCAACAGCGATTAAAACTCGGGACCCTCGCACGGTAATAAAATGTCTCAGACAAACGAGTAACGGTCAGAATGTCGACGTGATTGTAAAAATCTCCCATCTGTGCAGCAATTGAAATTAATATGTATTAAAATGTTGTGAAAAAAAACTAATTTAAAGGTCTATGGCTGCAAAACAAAATTATGTAGGGGCGAATATGAAACGTAAGAAGAGGAAGGAAGATAATCGGATGGGATTGCTGCGAGAAACGAAAGAGTTCACGGAACAAGTAACGAACACCAATATCGGAGAAACAGCGGCTGACGGGGAAGGCGGGAGGGACTAAGTGAGGGGTAGAAGATGGCAGTCAGCGGAGTTAGGGCGTGTTGGCCCGAGAGTGGTGGAGAACAGCTGAGCTACGGAAGACTGAAGCAAACGTCGAAGGACAGGACTGATGGGGAAATGAGGACGGGAACGGAATGGGTAGAATCACAAAGGAGGGTTGGATAAACCTGTAGTTACAAGACACAAAGTCGGAGAGCTTTTCATCTGCGCAGCTATGAAACATTTCCTGAATAGGGGCAACTCAACAGTATTATAGTTCGTTCTCATCTAACAGAACATTTTCAATATTGCTTAGATTTTTGTCAGTGTCAAAGTTATATCCATATACCGCACATAGTAAACAGTGACACGGTAAACGCGATATATGCACACTGTGCGAANGTATTATGGTTCGTTTTCATCTAACAGAACATTTTCAATATTGCTTAGATTTTTGTCAGTGTCAAAGTTGTATCCATATACCGCACATAGTAAACAGTGACACGGTACACGCGATATATGCACACTGTGCGTATTTTGTAACACGAATTGTAAATATCGGTTTTATAGAAACATATACCTTGAAAATATAAAAAAGGAAATAACGCGTCTATTAATTTAACTGAAAATAATTAAGTAAATATTTACATAATTAATAAATAACTTACATCTAATAAAAGTTAGATACTTTAATGATAAAGACCCGTAACACTTTCAAGCACCACATATAAATTTATCATTACGGAAACGCATTACATTACCTCGAACTCAGATAAAAATGAAAAATAACTATCCAAATGAACAACACGATAGAAAATAAAACAACCGAAAAAACACAACACAAGATAACACACTTCAACTGGATCCGTGAGAGACCCGTTTGCGCGCGTTTTTGAGCAAGGTTAGGGTGATTTGCCGCCCACCTTGGAGTATCGTCTAGAGTTAGGCGTACTTGTTTTTCGCGAAAAGATTCACGCGGAAGCTAGACTTCAATATCATGTGTTCACACTTGCGGTCTTCATTTGACTACCGGTCGCTTTTCTTGGTGTGGGGAGAGTCTGTTACATGCGAGAGCCAATCAAAATTAAGCTTCTCTGATACTGACCGCCTGTGATTCGTGGGCAGACAGATAATACGCGTTACAATTCCAATGATCCAATCATGGAAGTGGTTCTGAACTAAAGTGCTTTGGAACACAACTTGTCCTGAAATTATTTTCGCGAAAAACAGATGCCCATATCTGTAGTCCATTCACGGTTACTTCCAACTTGTCTGAAGCCCTGCTAAAGTAATACTTCTACGATATTCCTCCGCCTCATGCAAACAAAGCTTAATCAAATCTAGAAAATCACATCAAAGGGACAACACACCACATTCGTGCGCACTCAGTTACATAATATTTTGCATAAAAACTATTTATTACTAGGCATTACCAACTCACGTATTTCCTCGCTGTTCGTAGTCATGTTAATTAAAACTGAAATAATATAATTTAATAATAAAATATGAATAAAAGTTCAATTTGATTGTAAATAAGGTAATTTTATGTTAACACAAGTATCAAACGTTTGTTGCAGATGGCATATTTAGGATACAACCCTATACGTCATGTATAGGATGTTTCTTGAAAAGTTTGATTCTGAAAGTGCGAAGAAACAGCGAATAGGCCATAGCATGTTTACCGGGTATGTGTCGGGGTCTTTGCCGGTGTTGACGGCGTACATCTTGCGCAGGATCTCGAGAGCCTTGTCGTCCTTGCCGGCCGCCATGAGGAACTTGGGCGTCTCGTAGGAGAAGGACACGAGGATCGACGCCAGCAGGGTGGGCATGGCTAAGATGAGCATGTAAACTCTCCACGAGTTGTAAGTGATGTAGTCGAACAGCACCCACGACCATGGCTTCGGTATCACAGCCCACGCCACACCTAACCGAACACCATTTTATACATATTTCAACTCAATGGAAATTAAGGTCACATTTACAATACTTACTAATTTAGCTTCAGAAAAAAAATTGACTACCCTTATGTCTCGATATAGATACTACTGTTTTACGGTAGTATATATACAGAATGTATCAAAACTACTGACCTACAGTAGTATATATACAGAAAGTATCAAAACTACTGGCCTACAGTAGTAAATATAGAAGTTGTATTAAAACTACTGGCCTACAGTAGTAAATATAGAGGTTGTATTAAAACTACTGGCCTACAGTAGTATATATACAGGTTGTATCAAAACTACTGGCCTACAGTAGTAAATATACAGGATATATCATAATTACTGGCCTACAGTAGTATATATACAGATTGTATCAAAACTACTGGCCTACAGTAGTAAATATACATGATATATCATAACTACTGGTCTACAGTAGTATATATACAGAATGTATCAAAACTACTGACCTACAGTAGTATATATACAGAAAGTATCAAAACTACTGGCCTACAGTAGTAAATATAGAGGTTATATTAAAACTACTGGCCTACAGTAGTATATATACATGATATATCATAACTACTGGCCTACAGTAGTATATATACAGATTGTATCAAAACTACTGGCCTACAGTAGTATATATACAGAAAGTATCAAAACTACTGGCCTGCAGTAGTAAATATACAGAATGAATCAAAACTACTGACCTACAGTAGTAAATATAGAAGTTGTATTAAAACTACTGGCCAACAGTAGTATATATACAGATTGTATCAAAACTACTGGCCTACAGTAGTATATATACAGAAAGTATCAAAACTACTGGCCTGCAGTAGTAAATATACAGAATGAATCAAAACTACTGACCTACAGTAGTAAATATAGAAGTTGTATTAAAACTACTGGCCAACAGTAGTATATATACAGATTGTATCAAAACTACTGGCCTACAGTAGTATATATACAGTATGTATCAAAACTATTGTAACAAACTTCGGGAGGTGATTCCGGGGGTTCAAAACAAACAAAAATGTTCATACGAACACATGCCCTACAACGCGTTGTTATTGAGTTACAGGACGTCCATTGGCCACAACACAGGCGATGCTCCAAGCATCCTCCTTGGACAGCGATGCACGCGTGTCAACGCTTCGTCATGGACTCGCCACACTCGTGGAACTGTCTCCTCACTGCTGTATTGTACACGTCATGCTGATAACGTGAATGTGCGCAAGTGCCATCTATGTACGGAAAACTATTCGCCCCTGACGTACATTAANTCCTCACTGCTGTATTGTACACGTCATGCTGATAACGTGAATGTGCGCAAGTGCCATCTATGTACGGAAAACTATTCGCCACTGACGTACAATTAAAAAAAAAACTACGTAAACTCTTGTGTAGTAATGCATTCGCAGGGTGGTGCATTCGTCTCCAAACGCAACAACGCAGCAAGTGGCGGCAGTGAGACATGTTACCACAATGTGAAAGGCCTGCAACTCATAACAACGCTTTGTAGGGCACGTTGATAGGAACATCTTTGCTCGTTTTGATCCCAGTAATCACCTCCCGAAGTTAGTTACAATAGCTCAGATACAACCTCTATCTGTGTCAGTCACTGATTGTTTACATGATACTGTAAATCTCTCCGTCCTACGTATACATTAGTAAAGAAAAAGAGTATTTGTGAAAAAAAAATTCTTAATTTTTAGAACGTTGTTAAAAAGTGGCGAGGATTAGCAACTTCAGATATAAATTAAATCCTATTCATCTTCTTGTATCCTCCTGCCATTTATGATTCCCTGCCTTCAAATTACGCAGGAGATACTTTTAAAGGGTTCGGTTTCTCCTGTGACGAAAGTTATGAATCTTGTGAGATACGCGTTTGAAATTTAGCACAGGAACTCCTCACAGAAAATCTTGAACTCCTTTTTTACAAGATTGGCATAGTGTTCTTAGTTTTGTTTTCCGTTGATATATCGAAAAACTGTTGGTAATACGACAGTTTTCTAAAAATTCTTTGCTTGTAAATAAGAACGTCCCTATAGATTCTCGGTTCTGATTTTTAATTTACAAATAGAATACCTAAAAAATATTGATGTTCGGCCTCATATACACCACTAAAAACTAAAAAAAATACATTAGGCAACTGCCGTCATTTCCTGTCCAATGAAGCTATGAGTGCCGTATTTGCCACGAACGTTCCCTAAATGTAGCTTTTTCTATCGAAAACATTCCATTGCGACATTTAACATTCTATAAATTTTCAGGTCTTCTTACTACGAATACTTTCCTGCCTGATTTTNTTCCATTGCGACATTTAACATTCTATAAATTTTCAGGTCTTCTTACTACGAATACTTTCCTGCCTGATTTTTTTTGTGCATTTTGGTTTTTCACGAATATCTTGGAAATGAGGCATTTATGGTAATTTTCCTTATATATATTTTTCATGGCAAAAATTTGCAACTTTCGGAAAGTTTCTTCATCCTGGTACACATTATTGAATATTTTCTAAAATTAATAGCAATTTCTCAAACAGTGGCATGCAAATAAGGTCAGCGGGAAGCGGGGAGGTCTATATTTTCGCAGCAACACTTCACCGTCTGTTTCATATTGCAAACTTCTGTCATGATCGCCTTAATACATATATTTTTAATGTTATCCGTATAATGTGCCATGTTCTTACTGTACTATACATATGGAACCGCACTTTAGCTCATGATGTAGGAAATCCACTTACCGAGTCTGATGCGCGGACTGGTTATACGTACATTTCCTTGTGTTCTAAATAAATTAAAAAAGCTAAGATTAACTTGATCACTGCGAACNTAACAAACTTCGGGAGGTGATTCCGGGGGTTCAAAACAAACAAAAATGTTCATACGAACACATGCCCTACAACGCGTTGTTATTGAGTTACAGGACGTCCATTGGCCACAACACAGGCGATGCTCCAAGCATCCTCCTTGGACAGCGATGCACGCGTGTCAACGCTTCGTCATGGACTCGCCACACTCGTGGAACTGTCTCCTCACTGCTGTATTGTACACGTCATGCTGATAACGTGAATGTGCGCAAGTGCCATCTATGTACGGAAAACTATTCGCCCCTGACGTACAATTAAAAAAAAAACTACGTAAACTCTTGTGTAGTAATGCATTCGCAGGGTGGTGCATTCGTCTCCAAACGCAACAACGCAGCAAGTGGCGGCAGTGAGACATGTTACCACAATGTGAAAGGCCTGCAACTCATAACAACGCTTTGTAGGGCACGTTGATAGGAACATCTTTGCTCGTTTTGATCCCAGTAATCACCTCCCGAAGTTAGTTACAATAGCTCAGATACAACCTCTATCTGTGTCAGTCACTGATTGTTTACATGAGACTGTAAATCTCTCCGTCCTACGTATACATTAGTGAAGAAAAAGAGTATTTGTGAAAAAAAAATTCTTAATTTTTAGAACGTTGTTAAAAAGTGGCGAGGATTAGCAACTTCAGATATAAATTAAATCCTATTCATCTTCTTGTATCCTCCTGCCATTTATGATTCCCTGCCTTCAAATTACGCAGGAGATACTTTTAAAGGGTTCGGTTTCTCCTGTGACGAAAGTTATGAATCTTGTGAGATACGCGTTTGAAATTTAGCACAGGAACTCCTCACAGAAAATCTTGAACTCCTTTTTTACAAGATTGGCATAGTGTTCTTAGTTTTGTTTTCCGTTGATATATCGAAAAACTGTTGGTAATACGACAGTTTTCTAAAAATTCTTTGCTTGTAAATAAGAACGTCCCTATAGATTCTCGGTTCTGATTTTTAATTTACAAATAGAATACCTAAAAAATATTGATGTTCGGCCTCATATACACCACTAAAAACTAAAAAAAATACATTAGGCAACTGCCGTCATTTCCTGTCCAATGAAGCTATGAGTGCCGTATTTGCCACGAACGTTCCCTAAATGTAGCTTTTTCTATCGGAAACATTCCATTGCGACATTTAACATTCTATAAATTTTCAGGTCTTCTTACTACGAATACTTTCCTGCCTGATTTTTTTTGTGCATTTTGGTTTTTCACGAATATCTTGGAAATGAGGCATTTATGGTAATTTTCCTTATATATATTTTTCATGGCAAAAATTTGCAACTTTCGGAAAGTTTCTTCATCCTGGTACACATTATTGAATATTTTCTAAAATTAATAGCAATTTCTCAAACAGTGGCATGCAAATAAGGTCAGCGGGAAGCGGGGAGGTCTATATTTTCGCAGCAACACTTCACCGTCTGTTTCATATTGCAAACTTCTGTCATGATCGCCTTAATACATATATTTTTAATGTTATCCGTATAATGTGCCATGTTCTTACTGTACTATACATATGGAACCGCACTTTAGCTCATGATGTAGGAAATCCACTTACCGAGTCTGATGCGCGGACTGGTTATACGTACATTTCCTTGTGTTCTAAATAAATTAAAAAAGCTAAGATTAACTTGATCACTGCGAACATATCACGGCAAACTTTGCTGTTTTTTATACTGACACCTGACTAAAAACTTGCTGTTGGATTGTCGAATATAAATGGGATCCCTATTCCCAACACACATACTAGCTCTCCTCTCACGACGTTAAAAGCTGCCCAAATCTCTGCGCCCCATACTTGCTTTCTCTTGTTTCAAATCAACTACCAAGTTGAGCTGAAATAATCATCTCTGGTAAGGCGCGGCTGTACAAAAATGCACTATTCTTTATATTTTGTTGTCTTGTTTCAGAAGTCGAATGATCCTAAAATTATTCCCCCGTGGAAGTCCTTAACATTTTAGTACCTAACATTGAAAATTTAGCTAGGCAAAATAGTTTCTTGTTTACAGTTTTATTTTCGTTTCATAATAATCTTTTCTCTTTACATGAATGTATAAGTTCAGGAAAACAATCAAATTCTTACAAGTAACATCTTGGCCTTTCAGGAAAATAATTTATAAGAAAACCTATTGAGCTGTATATACCCATACTTGTCCTACCTCCTCCTAAGGAAATGCACTTAACTACACCTGTTCTTCGTACCTCGACACGCTGATTAAAGTCTTAGCTGTTTGATCAGTCTTGAAGAATTTAAATATTTGTTAATACTGTTATAGGCGGTCGCCCTGAGCGTGCGAGGCACGGATGACTTATTGACGCGCGCGTTAGCAGTTGCCACCGGAGACGCAGTGGCTTTTGACAAAGGAATGTTTACAAAGCGTGCCTGTTATGTCTATCAAGGAGCACGCCACTCCCGACCTTGGGTATCGGGTGTCTTTGATAAATCTGAGAATGCTCTGGATTACTGACCTCGTTGCTCTTAGCTAGACTATGTGTGCGGTAAACCTTCCAGGTCAAGGCCAGTGGCTATAAAAGGCGAGTCGGGCCTTCGAGCCGGCAGATAATGGATGGATGAGTTTCAGCGATAGACGACTAGCGAGAAGAAAAGCGCGCGGCGAGAGAAGTGACCAGCGGGAGGAAAATCTGCGACTGCGAGCATTATAGCAGTGAAGAGTACGACTGCAGGCTGGACTATTGGACTGGATGCGTGAGTGAAAGACATTATAAATGATGGCAACAGATAGACTCAACAAGTTTTAGTGATAAGTATGAGTTAATTGACAATAACCAAACAGAGACATAAAGAAGGACATTAATAAGGGTTGAAATAGACATTAAATATTGCGCTTACTGAGAGAAAAAAAAAAAAGTATTAGTGGAGACAGCTGTGTGAGATAGCTGTGAGAATAAATCAAAAAATCAAATATTATTATTTTTTTTATATTAAGATCCCTCACGGAATCAGCTACATCCCTCAGGCGTTATGTAACAAGACTGTATGCACTGTTAACGTCACTGAAGGGAATAGTATCCATTCCATTTTCAATTTTTTTTTACAAATCTTCGTAATGAAAATGTATGGCCAGACACAAAAGATCAAAGCTAGAAATGACATACGGGACTACTTAACAAATTTTTTTTTGTAATTTGTACGGTTTCTATTATATATGTATTTCCCCATATGAGATTGACATTATTAAATCATTAGGCAAATTTTGATTACGTTTACAGATGTGAAACTAATCATGTAAGAAATATAAGTTGGATTTCGAAATAACTGCCAAGATGTTCCATATGCCTGGACTAGCTTGGTTTTTATATGTTGACTCCGAAAGTTAAGTTACGGAGGAAAATACGTAAATCCAAGATAGCAAGGATAATTCCCCGTTGTAGAATGGGGTCGGCCAAGCGAAAGGATAGGGTTTAACATATTAAATGATTTTAGACGTACGTCGACTACCTTTCACGATATCGCTTTCAAACAAAAAAAAAAAAAAAACTCGTAGTCCGTCTTTCCAGGCCACAGTTCTACGAAAAAGTTTTTGTAAAATATTAAATACCCTTAAAGGTGCGGGTAAATTAAGATTTATAGACTCAAAAATCATACAAAAACACAACCTGCTATTAATATTCCTACTTTATCTTTTTAAGCACGAATATTCTCTTCACACAACACAAACTGTTTTTTTTTGTTTGAACGCCGCGATATTGAAAGGTAGAGCTGATACACACCGAAAATCATTTCACGTGTAAAATTCAATAATATCGGTCTGACGGTCTCGCACTAGGCAGCACACTCACTGCCTATCGAACTTCGTTTATAATGCCACTCCCTTCAACGACTGAACCGATGCATGCGTCGGCTGAAGGCTCGGCTTCGCCCCTTCAGCAGACATTCTTCGTATTCGTGTCATAATTTCAGTTTCAGAGGTATTATCGGAAATGTTTGACTACACGAAATTTACCATTTACTAGTTGTTTGCTATGCTTGTACCTAATTCGCACTGTGCGTTATTTCCTGCGTGGAAAAAGGCAGCAACTTATTGATAA
The DNA here is from genome assembly GCA_002778355.1 of Clitarchus hookeri. Classification (NCBI taxonomy): domain Eukaryota; kingdom Metazoa; phylum Arthropoda; class Insecta; order Phasmatodea; family Phasmatidae; genus Clitarchus; species Clitarchus hookeri. Next base: position 10,337 of record NQII01008242.1, read on the forward strand.
AATATGAATAGGTTCCTGACTTTTCGCAACAACCAGATACCACGCAATTAAAATTACGCACAGAAATATCAAACAATTGGTAAAATGCAAATTTTTTTATAATCGCACATTCCCAGTAATTTCTATAAATCCGAAATTATGACGCGAAAACGAAGAATTTCTGCAAAAGGGACGAAACAGAGCCTTAACGTATATAAATATGATATTTAGGACATAACTCTTTGACAGCGGTTGCAAAGAGTAGATTTGACTCACACTCTCAAGTATACTGTTTGCCGAGCGACTCGATACGAGGTTTTCGGTGTACTTCCGAATTATATTTTAGTGTCATTTATGTGTGT
>NQII01008242.1:11198-29679 GCA_002778355.1 Clitarchus hookeri
GTTTGACATCAGCTAAGATAATGTTTCTCACCTGGTACAATAACATTGCCTGACGACGCGTACAGACCCGTCCACAACACCAACCTCGCTCGGTGTTTCTGATCGTGAAACTCTGACAGGTATGCCTTGCTCATTGACTGAGGTCCGCAGATCCTTGTCACAGAGAAACAACAATATGTAAAATTTGTGCTGACAGAACTGCAACCACCGTTATTTTCTTTACCTTCATTTCATGGCAGAAGTTACGTACAGGAATCCGGCCAAGAACTTGAAGACCAGAAGCATCCAGAAGGTCTGCGAAAAGCTGGCGATGATGTTGACAATCGAATCCGACAGATATATCACCAGGAGGAGCATGTGGCGTCCGAAGGCATCTGACAGAAATCCCCAAAAGAAGCCTCCAGACATACACCCTGGAATAAAGTAAACACGGCACTTGTTACTCCCTGTCAGTACGCAGTGTTTCTTGTATCGCGATAACTCAATATCCGCGTGGCCTACATAATCTGCCAAAAGAAGATCGTTTTAACTTATTCATTCAACTCTACTAACTCATAAAATACAATTTTTTTTTTTTCGAATTTAAAGAAAATTCGTGAAAAAGAAAACGGCAAATTTCTTCAAATNACTCATAAAATACAATTTTTTTTTTTTCGAATTTAAAGAAAATTCGTGAAAAAGAAAACGGCAAATTTCTTCAAATATTTCGTGGATGTTGATTTAGTCTCGGATAATACGACAGTTAACATCCCCAACGTAGTTATAAAATTATTGCGTAATGATGTACACGTGAAAGGACGTATCTTAAAAATAAACCAAAATAACAAAGTCGCTAATAAATATAACGTGTGTGGCTATGATACTTCGCATTTCCTCTAATAAAAGAGTGAGCCTAGTATATTTAAGCGATTTTGCAGTCTGTTGAAAGAATGCTCAACCGACACAGGAGTGAATTCTCGAAAATGCGAAACGTACTTACGTCAATGGACTACGGTTTTATTGAACCCGAAAATAAAAATATTAGAGATTAACGAAATCATCCACGAGAAGCTCTGTTTCATCGGCGAACCTCGTGACATTAAGATTAAACAATTTTCTGCAAGCAGCGGTTCGTAAAAATTATATTAATTTTAATCTTTANACCTCGTGACATTAAGATTAAACAATTTTCTGCAAGCAGCGGTTCGTAAAAATTATATTAATTTTAATCTTTAATATATTATTTATAATCATTACTGAATGAAGAGAATTAACTATATACGGTTAACCTATTTTAAATCAAAATAAATTAAAGTTCTTTCTGATTCCAACCAAGAGCTTAATTTATGTTTATGTAAAGGATACATTAGTAAGTACCCTCAGAAATTCTCAGTTTGATTTTAGCGGAAGGCTTACTCTATTAATATTTACTAATATCGTTCGATCAAGAATACGGTGCATTCTCGCGGACAAGAAGTTTTACTGGAAAGACCAGTGACGCAGTTTATAAGGCTGTTTGCAGAATTATCCATACATCCGTCAAAATCTGAAGCTTATTATTGTGATCTCGACGAATGGATGACTGTAGCCATAGTCGGTTCACGACGGGAAGAAACTTTTGAAAATCAACCTTTGAAAAAACACCCTAGCCGTTAGCTACATGCATATAACATTACAAACAGCGGCGAGCGCGATACAGTTATGCCGTTAGGTTGCCAGCACAAAGAGAGGAAATAGTTCTAAAGTTTTAACGTAATTGTTAATTTATCGCTTACAAATGGGTTTCGAAAAGACTTGTATCTTATTATGCTAATTATTAATGACGTGATGCTAACGTACTTTGATTTCAATGTTTCTTGCATACTCACAAGATCACGCTCAAGGTGAAAGTAGAGCGGCCATTTGTTTACAAACCTTCGTTCCGTGTGTTGTTGGCGAGATGTGGTCGACACACGTGCCAGAGAATTGGTGCGATTATCTTGTTTAACCAATAATAATTCATTTACTGGTTTTTTTTTTTTTTTTTTATATCCTCTCTTTATTATTTCTCGTTGTGCCGATTTCTTTCGTTTCTGATACCTGTATAAGAGATTACTCGTAGTGCGTTCTCACGTGTTTAATATTTTTTAAATTTATTTCAGGTTTGCTTAAAATTTTATTTATTGTATTTTACGTTATATGTTGCGGTAGTTTTTGTGTGCAGTCATGAGTTCTAGCAAGGTGAATAAAAGATAAGTCACCAACGCCAACAGGACATCATTAACCTCACCGAATCGTTGTATTCCCTAATTAGGCGAGGGGAAATGAAACCCTGCAACGTCGCGGAAAGAGCGGCAGAAATGTTGAAACGCTTCAGATCCACAGTTCTAAGGTATGTTAAAATATATGTAGTATTAACCATTGCGTTTGCAAGTTGTGTGTGCTAAGGTCAATTATGTTGGCCTACGAAATGTGTTTACAAGAACATAAAGAAAATTTGTTAATAACTTGATAACATCGTCGAACGTTGTCTACGTGTCTTTTTAACGTTTTATTTGGGTAATTATTAAGTTTAGGGGGCTTTTCTGTAAAAAAAAAAAAAAACAATAATTTCACGGAAAATGGTATATTTCCACTCCACTAATGATGCAGAACACGAATATACGACGGGCATTAACGTCCGACTAATTTCGTAACATGTGCCCACCTAACCTAACAGAACCTATCCCCACGATGGGTGAATCACTATTTTACATTTTTAAACTAACCTAGGATTGTTGGGTTTTACACTAACCTAGGATTGTAGGGTTATATAGACTCAAATGTGAGTGTATGAATCACCTAACCAAAAGGTGGTATTACAATGTGTAATTAAAAATAAAAACTACTTTGTGTTGGAATTTGTGTACCCCTGCGAGGGATTCTTCATAAACAACCCAATATATACAGTGGAAATTTATTATAAAGACAACTGACAATGGTAAGGAAAATTGCCTCTATAGTGAGTTTGTTATAGTCAATTAATTTTATATAGGTTATGGAGAGATGGTGCATTTTAAGATTCTGAAGAAGGAGCTTGTTTTGTATTTATAAGTTACATTGCGGCATTAATTGCCATTGTTATACGTCACTAAATAGATTACAGTCGATATAACTGGAACTTCCCCTACTATTAAACATATCTGTATCACTTCACTAAACATGAGAGGACATCGTAATCGATGAAATCGCAGTCATAATCTTTTAAGAAAACAATTGTGTATTAATGCATTTCCCCAACACCACTGTTCTACAGCCATTGTCTTTTAGTTATTGTAAATTATCAGTGTCATATTTTTCACTTTCAGTGCTACATAGCCAACCTAATTTGCATAATTTAAAAAGGACCATAATTCAGTTACTGGGTCAACTACAGTTACTGATACCAAAAACATACAAGGGTTTGTTTACAAATGATGTGTGACAATGTGATATGCTCTGCCGTGTGTTAGTTTAGGTTAGTTTAATAGGTGGCAGGTATTGGTTACTATATAACCCTACAATCCTAGGTTAGTTAAAAAATGTAAAATAGTGATTCACTCATCGTGGGGTTAGGTTCTGTTAGGTTAGGTGGGCACATATTACGAAATTAGTCGGACGTTAATGCCCCTCGTATATTCGTGTTCTGCATCATTAGCAGAGTGGAAATATAAGATTTTCAATTAATTATTTTTATTTTTACAGGAAACCCTATAAACTTAATAATTACCAAAATAAAACGTTAAAAATACACGTAGACAACGTTCGACGACGTTATCAAGTTATTAACAAATTTTCTTTATGTTCTTGTAAACACATTTCGTGGGCCAACGTAATTGATCTTAACACACACAACTTGCAAACGCAATGGTTAATACTACAGATATTTTAACATACCTTAGCACTGTAGATCTGGAGAGTTTCAACATTTCTGCCACTCTTTCCGCGACGTTGCAGGGTTTCATTTCCCCTCGCCTAATTAGTGAATACAACGATTCGGTGAGGTTAATGATGTCCTGTTGGCGTTGGTGACTTCTCTTTTATTCACCTTGCTAGAACTCATGACTGCACACAAAAACTACCGCAACATACAACGTAAAATACAGTAAATAAAATTTTAAGCAAACCTGAAATAAATTTGAAAAATATTAAACACGTTAGAACGCACTATGAGTAATCTCTTATACAGATTTCAAAAGCAAAAGGAATCTGTACGAGAAGGTTAGCACAAATTAAAGTCATACGTTATGAAAAATCAAATAATAAAGAGCTGATATTAGTATAAAAAAACCGATAAATGAAATATTAGGTTAAACAAGAATCGCACAAATTCTCTACAGCACGGCCATCCGGGGGCTTATGAGAGATTGGCGTTGCCATGTTAATGTTGTTGGATGGACTCCTTGAATGTTGACACATTTCATTGCAAAGTATTGTGTCTATAATATGTAATCAAAGTGAAAGTTTTTCTCCCCCACCCAACCACCTAATACCCCAGTCAAAATCAAACCTATACACACACACAGAGGCACACACACACACACACGCACCATCTAATTTTTAATACTCACATTTTGGGTTTATATAATGAAATGTTTTTCGCTTGCATCACATATTCTTTTGTGTGAAATTCTCAAGATTAAAAACTTTACGCTTGTGGAATATCCATTAATAATATATACATTACTTTTATGATGGGTACGTGCATGTACGAACACATGTACACACACACAGTGGAATGTAAACATTGCATGTAAACATTGCCATGTGACTGCCACATGGCAATGTTTGTTTACCCTTTGGCAGAAGGATACGAAATGGGCTTGAAAGTAGATCTTTAGCAGGGCTTCAAGAAAGTCTCTTCCAGTCATGAACCGACTATAGCGAGAATGTCGGACGCCACAGGTGGTTATAAATACACTTCAGTATTGATATATAATTAATAAGTTCTTAAGTTAGCGTTAATTTTTCTACAAATATGCCGAAGACAATAATTATAAAATATATTACATTATCCAGTTTGTATAAGTTTCTCAATGATTGAACAATAAATACATAAAACCCAAACCTACATAATTTGTACATAAATNATCCAGTTTGTATAAGTTTCTCAATGATTGAACAATAAATACATAAAACCCAAACCTACATAATTTGTACATAAAGATTCGAATTTAATTCTCATGAATTTCAGCTGTGACCAAATTCTTACCTATGTTTTAATTTGTTCATTTTGATTCAACATTTGTCTTGCAATCCGGATTAGTTTTCGTGATTTAAATATAAAAGAATGATACACAGTCTTATATTTACTTATATTAGAATCAAGTTTATTTGCAACATACACCAGGCATTCTAATATTAAAAAATAATAAAACAAAAAGTTTAAAACATTAATTTTCTAAGGGNTATTCGAATTTAATTCTCATGAATTTCAGCTGTGACCAAATTCTTACCTATGTTTTACTTTGTTCATTTTGATTCAACATTTGTCTTGCAATCCGGATTAGTTTTCGTGATTTAAATATAAAAGAATGATACACAGTCTTATATTTACTTATATTAGAATCAAGTATATTTGCAACATACACCAGGCATTCTAATATTAAAAAATAATAAAACAAAAAGTTTAAAACATTAATTTTCTAAGGGCGACTTTTATGATGCCACGGCGTTACCTTCGGAGTGGACTGAAGTGCAGAGGTTTGAACGGTTCTTGACATAAAGGTGTTGAGAGCTGATGAGGGTGAAGTGGGGTGAGTATGAACCAACGCCGGAATGCAGGACGGGGGAAACAGGAGATACCTGAGAAAACTCACAGGCCAGCGGCAACGCGCGGCACGATGCCCACTTGCGAAAATTCAGAATCGACCCCGCCGAGCATCGAACCCGGTTCGCCTTGGCGGGAGGCGAGTGCTTTAACAGATGCGGTACCGCGGCTCCTCGTTGCCCTTGGATGCCGGGNCTAACAGATGCGGTACCGCGGATCCTCGTTGCCCTTGGATGCCGGGTACGGCACATATGTTTATGCCGGCTTAACTAACGTAAAATTTCATGTATAATCCACTCATGGTTACTTCACACTTTTCTGAAGCCCTACCAAAGCTCTACTTCCCGGATATTTCCCCAGGAATAGCGCCTATTAAGAACTATTTATTACTAGGCGCTACCAACACACATTATCTCTCACTGATTATATATATATATTTATTATAAATGAACTATTAAAAATTATAAATAAAATATAGGTAAAATTTTAATTTAACGAAAAATAATATACTTTTATGTTAACAGATATATAGAACGCTTGTGAAACATGGCATATTAAGGAAATAACTGAACACGTCATACATGGGCTGATTTTTCAAAAGTTTGATTCNAAATAACTAAACACGTCATACATGGGCTGATTTTTCAAAAGTTTGATTCAAAAAGTGGGAAGAAACCGGGAATAGACTTTAAACATGAAAGCGAGCACGTTAATACGCCGAATCAAATAAAGTAATTGCATTGTTAATAACTACCAACTTACCCACAAATATGACTGCTGAAAGATAGCCTTTGTCCATCTGAGAGAGCCCCAGGTCGCATTCTGCAGACGGCAGTAAGAAGGACAGGCTACTGATATCGCATTGGTGACCAATCGTTCCCACCAAACAAATCAGAAGTATGTAGTAGTTGAACTTCCCAAAACCTGTTAATCATCATTATATCCCGTCAAAATTATGCCAAAGGTGTATTTATTTTACATAGAATGAAAATCGGGAGTGAGTGAGTGAGTGAAGAGATTTGGGCGGCTCTTAACAGCGAGGTCTTTAGAGCCGATGAGTGTGAATGAGGTGAGAATGGAGCAGCGACGGAATGAAAGGGCTGGGGAAACGAGAGATCCCCGAGAAAACCCGCAGACCAGCGGCATCGTCCGGCACGATTCCCACATGCGAAAATCCGGGAGTGACCCTTGCCGGGGATTGAACCAGGTTCGCCTTGGTGGGAGGCGAGCAGTCTAACCGCTTAGCCACCGCTGCCCAGAAAATCGGGAGATGAGCACATTACAGACTTACTAAATACACTCATTGGCATAACAAATACCACACGCAGAAAGAAATGCTGAAAAACGATGAAACTTGNACAGACTTACTAAATACACTCATTGGCATAACAAATACCACACGCAGAAAGAAATGCTGAAAAACGATGAAACTTTGCACAAACGATGTTAACGATGATATAAATAACTGATTGCACCATCAAAGCAAATGAGCGTTTATTTGAGAAAAATCGCACACTTGAAAGTAGCATTAGTGCACTGTCGCATCGCTTCTCGCGTGGATACGTGCGGTGATACAGCCCGTATGCGAGTCGTACAAACGTATGGCGTCTTACGTAATTTCGCCCCACAGTGGTTTCAACTGCCGCTCCAGATGCTGCAGACCGACCACTAACGTAGAAGATTAATAATCATACAAAATTGCTCTCCACATCACGACACCATAAGTACAGGCGGTGTACGACTCAAAAATTCATTCCGGATTAGTGCGTTGCCAATTTTTCCTTCATATCTACTCGGGTACCGTCGTCATTCGTGTCCCGAAAAAAGCACGGAAGACGATACTTCGCCATTCCTAGNCCTTCATATCTACTCGGGTACCGTCGTCATTCGTGTCCCGAAAAAAGCACGGAAGACGATACTTCGCCATTCCTAGGTCGTTAATGCTACACGATTCCGAAGAAAATTGCAAACGAATTAGCTGTTGTCGGGGTGTCAACGGAAGACGGTGTGAGGGGTGTGCGGATTCTTAAAGCCGATATTACACGATACCTGCGGCTGTACTTGGCCTGTAGAAGCTTTTACAAGGCCTGATGCACGAGCCGGTACAACAGTCGCTATGCGAGCCGGCATGGAAGATTCCTATTGCACGACAGCAGTTGGCGTAATTGTATTAAACACATTCGGCGGGTGCGCAGATAAGCGTATGGTTTGTAGTAAATATGAGCCCCACTCGTAGAACTGCCGTTAGCCAATAACTTGTGTACGCTATTAAAATACTAGCACATATTAATATTGTAGGCCGTTAGAACAGTTTAATGCTTTCTGATGTATGTTCAATACTTGAAAACGACATTATGAAGTCACAAGAGCAATTTTTTTCTAAAGTATTCACGTAATTGTAAACATTTTCTTAGCAGCACTTTGATAGCAGAATTTAGGTTTGTTGGTCATTAGTCGGTCGTATTACCATATTGTCAACGCAATTGGATATTATACCTATGGGACGTTACGTGTTCCACATACAGCAGGCAGCTACGTTTCAATGTTTGTGCGATATATGTCGAGTGAATTTCTAGAGGATAAAAACCGGGGTTATCACTACGGTATTACGTTACATCTTAGAAGGCATGTTTGTAATACTTCAACGAGTAATCTCTTAATTTCGATCGTAGTAATTGTCAGATTTTTGATCGCCATATTGATCACCTGCGAGTGAAATGTAATATATTAATTTATTTTCATGGTTCTGCAAAACCGCTGATTTCCTTTTTTAATTCCGATGATTTAACAGGCCATACTCTCTGAAACTCTTTTAAGCTTTTCTTACCCGTGTAGAATGCATCACTGAAGAATGATGGCTACACACTGACGTTCGCTCCACACATACACTGATGATACTGCATACAGCTTCGTCTTACGAGCGTTCATTTCATCAGGTTCGTTAGTTAGTGGCGTTAGCGTCCGCTGTTGGCGGTTCTACGCTGCTGAGCGCCGCCAAACATAGATCAGTTTCAATATTACTAGTGATAGTACTATATACCAACTTACGCCTCTATGCTTTTCGGGCACGGCTACTTTTATGGCAATGAGTGTACTTAAAAAAATCAGAATATTTTGTATTCAAATGCAAGCCGGCAGGCTGTGAAAATATGATCAATATTCTGAAGAACAATTAAGATTAGAAAATATCCTTAAACTTCACAGTACTTACCAGTAAGAGAAACTGCAGTTTCAAAGTCGGTCCCCTCATTCTGTGGTTCATCTAAAAATACAATTTACAAAATTATGTTAGAAAGTGTCGATGAGTTGATTTCAGCCAATAATCACACCATTTTCTGTAAGTAGTATTCATTTTTAAATAGTTCGTTTATTATTAATTTAACACTTTTTAAAATCCTACTTAATTTCATTTTTTNAAGTAGTATTCATTTTTAAATAGTTCGTTTATTATTAATTTAACACTTTTTAAAATCCTACTTAATTTCATTTTTTGGCTTGTTGTGTATTATTCGCTCGCGTATCACGTATAAATATTAACGCTACCATTGGGTCATTGACCTTTGACCAGTCATCCGCGTCAATAAAGTGTCATCGCGAAAAGGCCAATTTCAATGAACACTAATTTAATACAAGTTTCATTTATCGCGTTAAGACGCGGAATAATTACTTTCCTTAACTCTGTTCCAACATAGCTACGGATTTGCCTTCCAGTGTTTACGTTCAGTAATAAATGCAATTTAGAAAAAAAGTTTTTTTAAAAACTAAACAATTTCTTGGATTTTCAAATAACCATGAACAAGTTGTAGTCGTCATTTAGCGGTATATACAGTTCAACTCTCAATTTTTTTTACGTAGGAATGTTTTACATTGAATAAAATTCTATAGAGTTTTACTCAAATATACCAGAACTGAATGGAGAATGGTGAATGGTTTAACGTGCCTATTTATAAGTTTATTATTAAATAATCGCTTTACTAAACGCGATTGTTGTGTCTGTTGCGTCTTTGTTTTGACACCGCCGAGTTCTTCGTACTTGTTCACTGGCTACTTGCGAGGCCAGCCCCAAAGAATTTTATAATCTGAATTTTAAGAGTTTTTTTTTTAATAACAGTGAAATTATCTTTTTTTACTCTTGTTGAGCTAAGGATATACAGACTATGCACTCTTAAAACCTGTAGCGACATTTCATGGAGCATATAAATGCATAGTAACAATACTTGTATTTCCACTGGTACGAAGACTGAGCTAAAAAGGTGAACAAAAAATGTACTAAGTACAAATGTGGCAGTTTAAAGCTTAAAGATGAAGAGAAGCCTTATACTGGACGCAATCAAGTGATCTCCAGAATTGTAGCCCAACACGTAAACCACTGCATCATCAGGATTGGCAAATACTTCAAAATAATGAAATATAGAATATATATATATATGCTTATGCCAAGGAACTGTTCAGAGAGGTGTAAAAATGATACAAAAAATTCTACAGAAATCACCTATGGATGACATACTGTATTTGCTGCTGCAACTCGTCTTAATCAACGTAAAATTAGATAGCTGGCTTATTTTACACAGCACATTTTGCTAAAAGTGTGAAGTACTTTTAGCAGTAACGTCGCAGGTCTTAGCTCAGGTATGACTACCACTGGGACTGCGTGATGGCAGATTCTTGTTGATGACACACAATAAATCTTCGATCAGGCAGAGAGCTCATCATGCACGATCGCTACTACTCAACATCCGGATCACAACACACCTGACAACTCTAAACATAGCCATATTTACACTCATACGTCCTTTGTATTTAGTAAGCGAAACTTTATGTACTGCAAACGAAAACCAGTTTCGTGACATTTCACGCCTTGCTACATGATTGTGCCAAATGCTACGACATGCATAACTATTACTGCTGGTATGCAAGCCAAAAGCAGTAAACCTGACAATATTTAACGGACGAAGACTACTGGTGGGTGATGCGGCTGGCTGGAGAAACGAGCTATGGTAAGGCGTTCCTTACGCATACAAACTCGTAACACTTTAAAAACAGAGTTTTAATAAAATCAACAGTGATTTTAGAGTAAACTGCAAATGGCGTAGAATGCCCTGTCCTCACTATGCCCTGGGTCTGTTTGTTTACTGCAGCTACAAAGAAAAGGTTATGTAATGTATGTGCAGGGTACGGAGTACCCATAACATCCATAAACGACATCGTGCTCCTAATGTTTATTGCGGTAGTTGTAGCATTACAAAACATACACACACACAGTACATGCCAACGATAAACACCTTCGAAGAAGTCCCCCATAGCTAGAGATCTTAAGAATTCGCTGATTCATTTCGGGACGAGCTAGAATTCAAAACACGTGTGTTTATATAACCTCAACCATTGGTCCACGCGGTGTTAGACACCTCCTGGGGAACGGTGGCCCAATCGTCACATTCCACTGTGACAGCAGACAACCAGTGTGCAGTTGAAATCGGCATAATAGTACACAAGACTGTAGGATCTAGTCTGCAGGTCGTTGAACTCGCGAATTTTTCAGGTCTCTACAACACGCAGCCAAATACACGGGAGGCTCTCAATACCACCTGCCACTTGTCTCACCATATATGAATGGCGTCATCTGTTGTCGCACAACATTCTCAACGCCCTCCCTTGTCCCAAACCCGTCTGCCATGCAATGGCTCCTTTACTTCGGGCGCGAGGTCGAAATCACATGGACGGAGGTTCGTAGAGTAAGGTAGGCGCTGCAGCACTTCCATCCCCAGAGCTCGAATAACCTCCGTACACACCCTGCTGTGCGCGTTATTGCGTTGCGGAGGATGACAGCGTTGTTCAGAAGCCCAGCACTTCTCTGCTTATTGGCACGACGTGCGTGTTTCTGCAGGAAGTCGCTGTAGCAGGCTGCCGTCACCGTTGTGCCGCGTGGAACGAAGCGACACGCGAGCACTCTCCTGACGTCGCACGCGACGATGAACATCAACCCCACGAGAGAAGGGTTTTGGTGAAGAACTATAGCCTTTGTGTTGATCCTGCATGCCGCCACTTTGCTGATTGACGTTTGAGCTCTGGTTCGTAAGGCCTGACGCAAAACTCATCCATGGCGACGATTCTCGACAGATAGTGGTTGTTCCGTAAAATCCTGTGGATGGTTCGTTTCTCAACGCCGGTTTCTGCCTAACTGGAGCAGCGTCTATCTTCTCTCGGGTTTCCATGATGTGTTGAGTAACTGCACGTGATGACGTCGGTCCGCACAGTCGACTAAAGATTACGTGGACAGCGTGTTGGTCTTCTGCGCATGTACCCAACATTGACCTACCCCAAAGTTACACAACTGTCGAAGTCACATGGCCAACAATGATGGACGTGCTCGTTTATATCTTAATTTTTAAACGACAAGCACTATTGTATCAATAAAATACTTTCACCAATTTTAATTTAATCAAACTGCATTACAAATTGGTCAGAGGAAGTAGAAAAATATCTCAAAGCACTTGTTTACTAAACAGTATTCTAACCTCAAATCCAATCCACGCCGTTTTTGCAAGTCGTATTTGCAGAAAAGCAGTTCAATGTTGGGACACGGAGATTGTTTATGCGTAGCCAGCGAGATCGGTATACATCATCCTTAGTCTACGGTCCGCTCAGTCACGGGTCGTCCTGCCCGTTGCCCGTCGCTGGTTTGCTTCTCGTCATTTGCTGAAACGCTGCCACCCACCTCACGACAGTTCACTATGGGACAGCATTATTCCTTACAACTTCCACCAGCTCCGTAGAGTGTTCTTTGCCATTTTATCCCCCATAGGACGGCTATGCTGACATAAAAGCGCTGTTCAAGTTGGGTCGTATCCATTCTACTCGACGGTCGAATCACAACTGACTCAACGCCGCTCTCTGTGCTATAACCGTCCATTACACTATCATCAAGTGATACAACCACATATCTGCTATGGATGCTAGGTTAGCCGGGCACGTACGACATTTCCTGAGACAATTGCCTAATTAAAAAAAATCACAGTTCCCTTGACTTTTGCTCTAACCCTCACATTGATTTTAAATAATAAGTAGCTTGCAAAAGCCGTAAACTAGACAGAAACCACAACATTTTAAACTCAAAATCTCTACTTATAACCGAAAATAATGTCATTTATTTTAAAAGAACTGAATATCCTGACATCTGCTCTGCGGCATTTGGTTTAAAGGTAAAAATCAAGAACGAAAACCCCCTTTTTTTTAGTTCATGTTTACGACGCTGTGCACTGAAAAACAACTTGTTTGGAAAAAAGCTTAATACTAAATTAATTATCAAGTTTTCCTCTTCCATAACTTTGGNTTGGTTTAAAGGTAAAAATCAAGAACGAAAACCCCCTTTTTTTTAGTTCATGTTTACGACGCTGTGCACTGAAAAAATAACTTGTTTGGAAAAAAGCTTAATACTAAATTAATTATCAAGTTTTCCTCTTCCATAATTTTTGTACATGGAAACAAATATGGACACAAAACTACACCAACAGACTAGATGCAGCAATAATGAGATAGTTGCGTTGAACAGCTGGACGCATTCTGTATAAGAAAATATGTTGAAGTGGTTACAACACGCATAGAACTGAATAGTACAGAGTAACTAAGAAAGTGCGGCGCTGTCATAAATTAAATTAAAAAAAACATCCTTTTAAAAAAAACTGTTGATGACGTCAGTGTAGAGACCAAAACATATCAACAATGGGACAAGGGCGCCTAATTTTAATAACTTGGGGAGGAGGAGGGGAGAAGTTATGCATACTTATCTAATAGAATATCTGATAAATATAAAAACTTATTTTGTTCATCCCAAATTAAAACCGGTTATTCTCACTAAAGGTCATTCTGAACTCCAGGTCAAATCTCTATAAAATGATACCTTATGCAAAGCGGAAAAGAAAACTTAATGCAACGCATTACCTACAATGATTATTATAGGAGATACGTGTTCTTCAAAGTAGAGATTTTCAAATGATTTTATTTAAACATATTAGAAACTACTTGAGGAGAATTAACAAATTCCTGAATAGCGTATTTTTGAAAGAAGATCTGTAATCTATGGAAATCTGATCGGCAATGTCACCTTCCTTTTATAAATATTATTATCTGACTGTAAACCAGAAATCGCTGCCTTAGTGTAACACTCTCAGGTGGATAATTATTGAATAAACAGCAATAAATTTTGAAATGATGTGGGTGTTTGCCTGTCAGCTACGGAAACTGTAGGCGTAGCTCACCCAGTAATTACTCAGTACTAGTAACNAATGATGTGGGTGTTTGCCTGTCAGCTACGGAAACTGTAGGCGTAGCTCACCCAGTAATTACTCAGTACTAGTAACCTAACTGTACCCCCCTACACATAACTGTGTGTGTGCTTGTATGCGTGTGTGTATTCGTGTATCTTTGTTTTGAGTTTTAACTATTTCGGTAATATGTTAATTGTATTTCGTTTTCTTTTTGTGGCCGGATCGGTTTACAGTTGTCTAATTGCAATGTGGTTCTGTGAAAACAAAGGCACTCTTGCTTTAACTGAGCCCACAAAAAATAAGACGAATAAATAAATATGATCTTAATTCAAGCTGAGGATATTACTCACCAAATTCTCACAAATATCCGATTTAAAAAAAATCACTGGTCTATTCAGGCTTCATCACAAAAAATTATTAATTATAAAAAAAAAAATCACTTGAAAATCTCGATTTTCTGTGACACGCACAGCGTTTTTGGTTGAACTTCAGAGAAACCTTACAGTTGAACAGTTACAGAGGTAAGTGCAGAGACTACGAGAAGCAACTTGCACCGTTATTCCATTTACGTAAGTAACAGAAAAACAACTTTTCTGGGAATGAGGTTTACCTCCTTCATACGCGCCCAAGCATGGAGCCAAGTTTGGTGACTTTAGGACGACAAACAGTTAAAATCTGAAACAATTATACACGCCAGAGGCTAAACTAGGAAAAAAATGATTAATTGTAACCATGTCGTATCGTAACAGAGATTGCATAATGCCCCACACATTTGTACTGTTCCACCACGCTGTTATTTCTGTATTTATAATATTGCAACCCCACAGTTGGGCGCCATATTTGTGGTGATGCCAGCGGCGCATTCGGCCGCTATATTTGTAATGATTCAGAGCGTGTGATGACGGCTGGAAATTACCACTCGGTTAGCTCAGCATGAAACTCTGAAGGCGCCAATAAATATAAATAAAGTCCAATATTTGTTTACTACTCTGTACTTTTATTGATCATCCCAATGAAACAGTTCACATACAATCGTCAGGTATGCAGAGTATGAACTGGTTTACGGGAAAACTAACAGAGAGCAGCGCCAAAGTCGTTTAATTACTCATTTACGTCTCTTAAGCTTTAATTCTGAATACCGATAATATTTTACAATGCCTGGCAAAGCGAAAGAAAATGAACCACGTATCCCGAAAATTAATAATACTGCGTCATTAAAATATAATAATGTATACTGTGCTTAAAACACAAATATCTATATAAAATACTGTAACAGTAGTTGAGTGTATGGTTGTGAAAGCCAGAAACTATGCGAGTTGAAAAAAATACTGAACGTCGTGAATATGGAACCAGTTGCTCCTAACACGAAATTACAGAATGCACGAACGATGGGAAATGAACAGCGGAAAAAACTAAAACATTACGCACTGCAGTGTTGAGGAAACTGAACGGAGAGATANGAACGATGGGAAATGAACAGCGGAAAAAACTAAAACATTACGCACTGCAGTGTTGAGGAAACTGAACGGAGAGATAATAAACTGCGAACGGAGGCAGTGGAAGACGCATCTTACACGCCCGTTGGAAGAGTAAGAAACGAGCGGTTTTCCCAGGCTATTTTGTTTGCCACCCTTACCCTTCCTTATCTGTCGAAAAGTGACTAAAAAAAAATACCACAACTCTGAACATAAATGTAGAAGTAGCAACGTTCTGGAGATCGCTCGTGAAATTAAATAACCGATCAGATCACAAGAGAAAGTTTTGCTGTAAATGTTTACGTAATCTCGCCTTTCTGTGCTTCTTCCTCGTCCTCGGTGTCGCTGAGTTGGTGCACGTGGTAGTGAGCCTCCATCGTTCAGCTGCGATGTTCTCACAGCNTTCCTCGTCCTCGGTGTCGCTGAGTTGGTGCACGTGGTAGTGAGCCTCCATCGTTCAGCTGCGATGTTCTCACAGCATTCTATTTTGTTCAGGCACGTCTTAACGGCGTTCCCTGGCCCTGAGCTTTACACTTTCACGTGTGTTATATACGAGGCCTCAAGCCCCTGTGTTTGAACAGCGCTTAAAGAACAGTGGCACAGCTTATGTGCAAAANGTGTGTTATATACGAGGCCTCAAGCCCCTGTGTTTGAACAGCGCTTAAAGAACAGTGGCACAGCTTATGTGCAAAAAGCTACGCAACTTTCGTTTGCAATGACATTCTTTGACGCTTGGAATTTAATTACCAGGAATTCCTTCGCATACATTAACATTGTGGGGCTGAATAACGTTTGACCGTACCTTATTGTTTGAAATGAATGTGTTCTTAGAGTATTATCATTACACATTAATGGCATGTCACGTTTCTTTACTAAATTTTTTGAGTTCCAACGAGTTCATGCTTCCACCTGCATTTTTTNCACATTAATGGCATGTCACGTTTCTTTACTAAATTTTTTGAGTTCCAACGAGTTCATGCTTCCACCTGCATTTTTTTGCAGAATTATCTTTTATGAACGCTTCTCGCTTAAATTTGAATGTATTGTAATTTGAGTTAGGTTTCAAGTNTTTTTTGCAGAATTATCTTTTATGAACGCTTCTCGCTTAAATTTGAATGTATTGTAATTTGAGTTAGGTTTCAAGTTATACATATTTGTTTACTTTCCTTAAATATTTGTATGATATAACTTTCAAGTGGTTTATAACTTTATAAGAACTCCATGTTTTCACACGCACAGTTTCTCGGATAGCATAATTGGGAACTGTGTCTGCCTCTGATATACATATAACTGTACAAGTATGTGCGTTGTCACGAAGATGACAACGGTGTCTGTATTCTCTATAACACACTAAGGCACAAGGGTATGAAGCAACGCTGTGTCGTGATCATATAATAAACCGTCATGTTTCTGTGGCAGAGGATAAGGAATCTTCGACATTCTTCTGAATTGTTTTCGAGCTATTATTATGAAAGAAACTCAGAAGTGACTCACGACTTGCATATTAATATTTTGCCCCGAAATGCCCAAATTACGCTAAGTTAGACTTTAGTTCTTCTCCAATTGACAGCAATTTTTATATAGTGGCTCCAAAAAAGTATATGCACACCCATGTCTGAAATAAGTACTCTCCTACCTTACATCTAGGTACAAGTTCCTTTTACTTCGGACTCATGGCTGTTCCGTCACTCACACTTCGACACTGCATTTAACCGTGCAGTACCTTGCCCCAGTGAGTTGGTTACAGATCCGGAAATTAACAGGATGCCGTTGATTGGCACGATAATTCAAAGGAACGGAGGTGCGTATACAGGGTGATTCTAAAATCATGGGACAAACATTGAGGGGTGGTAGAGTTCACTAAAACAAACAATTATTGTATAGGAATATATGGGTGGAAGTGACGCGTTGAGGCACAAACACAAACATAACACATGACATGCAAAACATTGTTTATTTATAACGTCGCCGCTAAATGCCTTTTTATCGAGTCACGATTTGTTCCTATGTGGGCATTTAAAAGCCCTCATTTACGAGACTCCAGTTGATTCCATTGAAGACCTCGTCGCTCGACTATCCTGTGCGGCTGCACGCGTGCGTGAAATACCCGGCGTATTTGGATCTGTTCGCCAATCACTCCACCGACGCTACCAAGCTTGCATTACTGTCGGTGGTAGCAATTTTGAGATTTTATTATAAACATTGCTGTAAAAAGGCATTTAGCGGCGACGTTGTAAATAAACAATGTTTTGCTTGTCATGTGCTATGTTTGTGTTTGTGCCTCAACGCGTCACTTCCGCCCATATATTCCTATACAATAATAGTTTGTTGTAGTGAACTCTACCACCCCTCAATGTTTGTCCCATGATTTTAGAATCACCCTGTATATTTTATTGGCTGCTACGCTGTCTCACTTTACGTACTTTTGTGACGTCAGCGAAGCGAAGGAAGTTCAGTACGTGGACAAACGATCTCGTCAAAGGAAGGGATTATTACGTATAGTATCTTCATTCTTCATGGACAGTTATTTGGGGAACTACAATCGACCATATGGGCGTGCAAATACATTTTGGAGCCTGTAAGTGGTGGTCTGTCANAAATCAACAATATGGGCGTGCAAATACATTTTGGAGCCTGTAAGTGGTGGTCTGTCATCTACAACGCACGCGAAGCTCGGTTTCCAGACGCAGGCATCACGAGCAAGTCCCAGTGTGTTTGTGCAGGGCTGTGACTACACACGTGAGCGTTCAGAGTCTTATGACGACGACTCTGGAACGTCGCGAGTGCTCGGAGAGTTATAAAGACGGCCGTAAATATAATAATAATAATTAGAAAACTGTTTCTTTTATCACAAGGCTTTCCGCATATCCCAGTAGCGTGATTTCTGCCAGTCGGTAGTTCGTTAGATAATTATAATTTTCAGCGTAGTTCTGATACAGTGGTTTTATGGAGGAAAAACGTGTACTAAGATGCGGGGGGGGGGAGTGCGGGACTCC
>NQII01008242.1:29730-56199 GCA_002778355.1 Clitarchus hookeri
GTGCGGGACTCCCGCACGGCTGTCAAATTGGGACGGCTCGACGCGACAGTCTGCCCGTGGGAACGCCGACAGCCCTGCTCACAAAGCTACTGAAGGACCGCTGAAGCGTTAATTCATCACAATGAACTTGATCATTAATGTGACAGTTCACGAGAACCAGGCATCAGCAAATTTTGCACCCGCCATCTATTACACGCCGCGCGCTCTCTACGCACGTTTCCCGTTGCGAAAATCGATCGCCATTTACGCAGACTACGCGTCGAACACGCGTACAGGCCAGTGAGAAATACATTGGGATTTTTGCTTTGAATACGCACTTGTACGCACGTTAATTCTGTGTTGCATTTTAGTTATATTTGTTATACAGGATTTCATAATGTTCACGCCAAACCAAAAACCGTTTCTTTTTAACTATACGTCGTTCTGCATCGGCATTCATTAATTACATGTTAAATATCTGGACTTAAATACAGATTTCTTAATTTAACAGATTCATAAAATTTATAGCTTCTTTTAAAATGTACTGTCAAGTCCAATATGAAATAAAATGGTTTATGGTAGAAAGGAAACTCAAATGGTTAGTACATTTCTGGAGTGTCTTTGTGGTTTTACGGCGTATGAAGTAAAAATAAATATGGTGTTTTACTTGCGAGTGTCCATAAAAAGATCGATAGCGTAATTTGTACACAAAAAATAATTGTGCATTCAGAATAAAAGGAATTAACGGAGCAATAACCGACTTAATTTTACGGGGTCATTAATTTAACACTACAATGCCCTTGTATTTTAATGGATATGTGCTCTCATAATTTGATGAAGGACTGAATTGTCAGGGCATAAAGGCTAAATTTTTACAGTTAGTTTGCTATGTATCTGATCAGTTAAAACTGTTAGAAAAATACAAAAACTCAGAGATTTTTTTCTGAGCCAGTTATGTTCTCATGTGCTTTTTTGTTTCGGTACGTTAATGGTTATATCTGTTACATACTACATTTTCATATGTAAATCTACGTAATAAACGGTATACATGTACACGCATATGCAGATATTTAGTATATAGAAACTTATGAGAAAATATGTCTCCTGATTCAATACCTCTAGGATACAATAATACCTTTCATACTGTAGGAAGACAACACAAGTATTACATCGTTGCCACGTATAGTGTTTTTGTAATCGTATTTTATAAGTTCCTGCCGTGATCCACAAAACCTACGAACGTAGTTCGGTTGAAAAAAACAGTAACGAACGAATGGCAGTTATAAATAAAGCTTCTAAAAATAAATGTCGCGAGCGTCAGCGAGAACTTCTTATCATTCCGGAAGAATTTTCTCGGGATTCGAGTGGCCATTTTCTGGTTTACGAGCGAGAGTGGTCTCCCAATAAAACTCGCGAACCAAAATGGAGGATTCGTGAGAAAAAGAAATATTAAGAGGGGAGAGAGAGAGACATTCGTTCAGACGACGAGTCATTTCTGTAGAAGTCACAGCACATTTATGTTGCTTTTATCGCCACAGGGACTTCAGTTTTTCATTAAGCACTTTTTAAACGTCGGAACGAAAACAAACTCGAAGAATTTATCTCTTCGATATTTCCCACCTACTCCAACAAAAACTCATTTACCACTACCTGAATCTGAGGGATTACCGAAAGCCTGGACTTTTAATTGGCCATGCGTAAAATTGATCTCACAAATAGTGCACGTGTGACGCCAGTCATTAACTTGTTTTCAGAAATAAAATCAGGCGTATTTTATCAAATTCTGGGCTCGTTTCCTTAAAGACCACTTTGAAGTTATCACCGCAGCTAGAGCTAGTCTCAGTGATTTTTTTAATTTTTGCAAAATAGGCTGAGTACAGTATAGTTTTCAATACTCTACGCTGATATATATATATATATATTTACTTCCTGATAAGTCCACTTAGGATTCAGTTTCCAAACCAGAGGATTTTCATCACTGTCAAAAAATCAAAGAATTTGAAGTGAAAAAAAAGTTACGCAAATACAAACGTTAACTGAAGTACATCTAGCTGCGGAATTGTTTCGTTCAGAAAACATTGATTGTTAATATCTAGTATTTGATGATTTCGGCGTTGTCAGTTATGGGACCTAAACCTTCAGATTTGAAAACCAGTTAAGACATTGCACACTGTTGAGTATACATCACGAATAATTTCAAGGTCACCTAGATACTTCCAACATACAAAGAATGGCTGCCTGCAAAACGATCTGTACACTGTAAAATTTTTTTTGTACTTTTACAAGACAGATCTTTGGAAACCCAGTTGCCAAGAAAACCCTTCGTAAAACTACAAAGAGTTTTCTTGTAAAATCGAAAAAAAAAAGTTTGTAATATTATAAATGATAGCCTTGTATTACAACTCACATTGTTGAGTAGTGTACATAAAAATTGTTTTTCTTTTAGAAACAAATTTAATGAATTAATAATAGGTAATAACATATAAAAAAAAAAATATTACTTACGAAAAGAAAATGTTTGCCAGCACGGAGACTAGAACCCACACCGCATTACAAGCCCGCACCCTTAACCACAAGACCAGCTTGACTTACAATGACAAAGTGTATATTTATAGCAAATATAGCTTCAAGTACATAGAAAATATTAAGGAAGTTATTTGCTTGACAAGAAAACATTTATTTCATTTCAAGAGTTCTGTTGTTGAGATGAGATTTTTGACGGCTCTTAACAACGAGGTCTTGAGAGCCGATTTAATAGTTCTGTGTAGCTGTAATGAGTAATATTGACACGTTTTTATTGAACATCTCATTTATGATGTTTATTTGAGTTTTTTAAAAGTGTTTTACGTTGTTAAAACTTACAATACATTAATTTTTGCACGCAACTACACTTTACATAGCTCATAGTTTTTGGCGCAAACAGCTATACACGGTTTTACGTTGTCGAGTGTCCGCCATTTTGCTGGAGCTCAAGGACACGGGTCAGTATAGTACAAAGACTTCTTGAGGTCTATTACAAACAAGGCCCTTGTATTAAAAGATAAATATTTGTACTGTTACAATCATTTGTAAAATTACAGATAATTTCTTAGTAAAAATTACAATTTTTTTAACAGTGTATGCTGTTGGCCAGCACTTTGAGCATGAAAAATATAAAATAAGGTAAATAAATGATTATACTCTCCTATTTCTATTACACAGGCAGTGGTAATTACAACGCACATTTCCGATTTCAGAAATACCATTTTCCTATCTTTTCCATGATAAAACTTACTTCGCAATGTTAAATATTAAAGAATAATGCGCAAAGAGCGACGCAGTCTGTAGATGAGTAACAACCACTGTGCTGGACCAATAGGGACCAATATGTGCTCGTTATCCCTAAAGGATGATCCTCAATACGGAGGTGCGACCGGATAGAATGGTTGAGGAACGGAATAACCCCGAGAAAACCTACAGGCTAACGGAAACGACCAGCATGCTACTCACGTACGAAAATCGAAATGTTACTCCACATATATCAGGATGCTTTAAAGACCTGTGCCGTCCTGGGCACAGAATAAGTTGACGCGCCCTTCCTCAACAAACATAAAAACATTCACAATGGCCAGTTAAGGTTCGGGAGGTATTACTCCCTTAGATTTCCTTCAGAGTGCCTCTCATTATCCACCACCTATGGACCAGCGGTGTTCCAGACTGGCAACCGGCAACCGCAAAGAAAAATATTAGAGCGTATTTTTATATCTTAGGAAAGCCATTTTCAAGCAAACTTTTTTTTTGCAGTATCACAGCCTACCCTAACAACTTTTCACTATTTAAAGTAGTACATAATTATTATATCATCTAATTTAGTTTGCCATCTTTCCTTTGTTTTTTTAAAATAATTTTAGTTAATTTTATCTTAACAGTTTTTGTCTGAGTTTTCCTGAGGGCATAGTCCTCAATGATCACACTGAACTCTAGTTTCAATGTGATATCACTTTGTGTGCAAATAAGCATAATACTATTGAGCTTTCCTTCTTGGAGCGACAATTTTTTAAAACCATTTTAAGTGCTGAAAACCCTCTTTACACTGAGCAATTACTCACAGGCATTGCTGAGATGTATTCTATTTGCTAAGCCTGCCTAATGTGCCCCAACTAAACAAGTAATTGAAAAACTATACTAATAAACCAAGTTAAAAAAAACAGCATTTGGAATGTTTTAATTTCAAAGAAAACTATTAAACGCGTGCAAACTGATCGGATATATACAATTTTTTCCTCACACATTTTTTGCTTAAGGTTTGCTGCTTAACTTGGCGCGCCCCTGAGCCCACATACAGAATTTTCGGAAACTCAGTGCCCAAACTACAAACATAGTTTCTCTGGACCAATAGTAAAACCAAAGTATTATACAACTATATCCGGAAACGTATTTTTATATAAAATACTTGTGTTCAAAGTTGCGGCGCACAACGCCTGCGAAACAAGGCTGTACCATCATGCGTGTAGGACAAGTTGCATAGGAAGTAGGCGCGTGACGCTGCTTATGTAATAATTTAGTGTCGCGTGCCTACGACTTATGCAACTTGTCGTACACGCGTGATCGCACCGTCTTGTTCTCTAGGCATTGTATATAGAAACTTTGAATACAATTAAAATTATGTATAAAAATATGTTTCCAGATATAAGTGTATCGGGCTTTTGTGTTACTATTGGTCCAAATAAACTATGTCTGGCGTTTGGCCACTGAGTTTCCGAACAACCGGTATAAAAGATGGCCTGGCGCCCTGGCGGGGTTCGTTGTGGCGTTAGGCTGGTTAACTTGGCCATGCGACCGCTCCTGCACCTGAAATGAAATCCCCGTTGGATGAAAATTAATTTAGTATCTGCAGTATTATCGGGCATTTCTTGTGAATGCTGCGTTGACTAAACAGTCGTCAGCTGAGGTGCTCCGCTTGGTGATGCAAGAAGGTAGACGTCATTTATCAAGGGCAGGCAGGAGACTCTCTCTTCACGCATTAACGTGCTTGATAAGGAAACAAGAATACCACACTGGCCTTGGGTAACGAACCATTTGTTTTTACCGGCAGTCACCCACAACGATTTCGCTTGCGATTATGCAAGGCGCTCTAGGCAACTTGACTCTTATTCTCACGCCACACGTGCAGGTCAATATACAGGATGATTATAAAATCATGGGACAAACATTGAGGGGTGGTAGAGCTCACTAAAACAAACAATTATTGTATATGAATATATGGGCGGAAGTGACGCGTTGAGGCACAAACACAAAAACATAACACATTAACGGAAACATAAAATGTTCATTAGCAGCATACTTAACGAGTGATTCCGTACAGAAAATGTTAAAACAGTTGCTGGAAATGCATCCACCAACAGTCACGCATGCTTGGCGACCTCTACATATGGCGTGATTGGCTGACAATGGTGGCGTGCGTGAAATTTCCGGCGTATTTGAATCTGTTCGCCAATCACTCCACCGACGCTACCAAGCTTGCATTACTGTCGGTGGTAGCAATTTTGAGCAATTATTATAAACATTGCTGTAAAAAGGCATTTAGCGGCGACGTTGTAAATAAACAATGTGTTGCATTTCATGTGTTATTTTTGTGTTTGTGCCTCAACGCGTCACTCCCGCCCATATATTCCTATACAATAATTGTTTGTTTTAGTGAGTTCCACCACCCCTCAATGTTTGTCCCATGATTTTAGAATCATCCTGTATACTACATGTATGTAGCAGCGGGTCTGAGTATTTATTTTTTTTCCCCACCGTTCAGCTTCGGGCTCCTCTTACACGTTCCGTTTTTAACCCCGCCGGCATCGGACGGGCGAAACCGGACATGTAGTAACACACTATACAGCATGTACCCGTTTTTACGCTGTCCGGGTTTGAGATCGGCCAGCGTCCGGATCTAGCCTCGGCTTCGTCCGGTCGCCGGCCGGGCGCTGTTGAGCAGTCGTGTGCTGTCATGACAGGCGGCATTTACACGCGCCGGTTGTACTCGCCCGGTTCTCTGACAGGAGTTGGAGCTGATAATGATCAAGACTTTGGAAACAGAAACATGACCGTATCGACAACTTTCCTTCTTCTCGGGAGTTATTTCTAACTGGAAACTATTTACTGAGGACGAAACCACACAATTTCATACAGTTAATTAAAAATATTATAACGAAGAGCACTCGCGACATCTCGAGTCATTACCTATCACACAATCCCCCATTTTCCAATGTATCACAATTTTCCAACCATAATATTTCACCATACCCTCTCCAACAATATATCCCTTCCACGCACGCTTTACCATTTGTCACTAGAGGGCATGAAACAATTGCGTGCACACTAACTTAGAAACCTACTGTAAGCCAATATGAAATAGAGAACCACTATCATTAATAGCAGACAGCTGCAGTAGTAGATATGAAAAGCAGGTTCGGGGACAGGATTCAAGGAGTAGGAGCTAGGAGCCACCAGTCATGACGCCACAAGCGGAGGTCGCGGCCGGTGGCCGGCGACATGGGACGGCCATGTTATCGACAAAATTGCATGTTTCACGCCAAAAACCATTTCCGAGATTAATTATTTTACCAAAAATTCACATTTTTCACTAAAAAATTTCTAAAGAAAAAAAAATGGAAAATGATGAAAACGGATTTGAAGCTCCTCGAAGCAAGAGAAGAAAAATTCTCAGGCGAGCAAAATAGTAGTTCATGAAGTCCTGTAGCCAGGTGGATCACAGCATTTCCAACTTGTACATCATCATTGGTCAGGAAAAATATTTGTTTATTCCCCACGAACCACTTTTTATTTTGTTTTTTACACCATATTTCCCATCATTAAATGTAGACGTGTAAGATCCCTAATAATTATGTAGGGATGGGGTTCGATCACTTAACTGTTCTTTTCTTCTTTTACATACAGACCGCAGTAGGTCATCTTCATCTATGCCAAAACGTTTAAGTTCCTTACAAGACTTGGGTTCGATGTCTGGTTCGACCTTCACTGCTACCATCGATGAAGGTGGTGGTGCAGGTTTCATATTGTCGAATCGCTCGGTAATAGGTTTAAAGGATTCTTCATTAGCCATGTCACATTCCATTCTGACACGATTGGACAGTAAGTAATTTGAGCGAATATTCGTAATCACTTTGTGTAAGTCACCAACAACATCAGACATCGTACTGAATACAAAATCATTTTGTTCCAGGTTTATGTAATCTTCTTGCGAGGTAGCGAATTCGAGACAGTTGTCAGTAGGTTTTCGATATTATCGATGGTGTTTTATAGTGTTACTAGACAAGGTATTATCTCATCCAGAACATCGTCACTGCTACTCTTCAATAGGGCTTCTATGCTTTCGAGTATCCTCTCCATTAAAGTTTCCACATCCATTGGAATAACCCTGAGTTTAACAATCATATCATTTATGCTACCTATAACATCATTAACTGTTCTGTCAAGTACACTTTGTTTTAAAGTAATCAAGTCAGCATTCAGGGTCTCGACATGAGCCTTGTTAACAGCATCTTTGTCTTCCTTTGGATCGCCAACATTTTTAATTCGCTTACCTTCGGCACTGCAGTTAGCATCATCGGTGAGCGAGAAACAGCTTTCTGTCTTTCGTTTCAGACAATTATGGCCAAATTTTGAAATTATGTAGCTCATCTCTCAATGAAACGTGGTTATAAACTGATCAAATCCTCGTCTGTACCTCCCTTTAAATAGGGGGAAATCCTTGACTATAACAAGGAAACCATGCGGATCACCCCAACAACATGCACACATCTCCATAAAATTTTGAAATGTCATGTCTGTATTAACATTATTCGAATAAATATGGCATAAGTTTAAATCATCCAAGCAAAACAAAACCAGCATGTTTGAATTGTCATGTAGTAATCGTTTTGGAAGATGTGTTTATGTTTCGACAAAGGTAAAACGAATCCACTTCTACATGTCTGCACATGCAGAAATATTCTCGAATGCACGACTGTTTCTCATACACTACATCATCGAAAATAAATATGGAGTTCTGGTAAAGCTTCACTCGGAGGCGAAACATTTTCATTGTCACTGCATGGAAAATAACCTAGTACATCCACAGCCCATAGAATCTGGGCGAGGCGCTGATACTTTGGCTGTTGTAAAGATTTCGAGTATATACGTATACACATTATCGAACCGAAGACCATTGAGTTCTTCCAGCAAACTTAGCATCATGCCTGTTTTTCCACAGTTTGAAGGACCAGTTATGATGCGTCGCACTGTATTCGGAAATAAGCTTAAATATCTTGATTCGTGAGTGATGGTTTGATCCTCTGCAGGAATATGTATAGGAAGGGTAACATTTTTCTTAACGATATGTATTTTACCACTACTATCTTGCGGTACTTTCGTTACTAATTGAAGAGCGTGCAGAGTTTATTGCGGAGCATGCGAGTCAAATGCGGAGCATGCTATGACAATTGTAGAGCATGTGGTGACAATTGTGGTGCATGATGTTGTGATTGCATTAGCACATAGTCAGTGCTGCAAAATTTTCAATGCCTCTTTCAATATCACTCCAAGTAAACTGCCTCTGGCAGAATTTGCACTGAAATGCCATATTTGAAGTTTTCATTCTGCAGGTAGTTGCTTCATGTCGATGCAAATTGTGCAAAGCTGTAAATACCTAACCACAGAAGCGACAGCGGAGAGGCATCATTAGTATTTTACGTCCACACTGTTCGAAGTCTAGAATGATACTGACTCAAAAAGTATATAAATGATTGCTTTGATATAATTTGCAATCAGTATGTTGTGATGCCTTGTAGAGATAAGGTGAAGAGCCTTCCTTTCGAATCATTTAGTCCTGGATACAAGTTCTGTGGACCAGGAACAAAGCTTGCAAAACATTTGGCACGGGACGAAGTTGGTATGAACCCACTTGATAACACTCAGAGAACACAATATCGCCTATACAACCAGTAAAAAGTTGGAAGACATGTACAACCCGATGATCTTCTTGCCGACAAAGCCGAAAAAATGGCTAAATCACCTTAAACTATGTTTGCCAATGAGTGGCTGTTTAGGGTATGTCCAAAATAATGAAGACAAAAATTAAATGCAGAATGGGTTTGCAGCCTAACCAGAAGAAAAATGGAGGAAAGACACGGAAGAAAGGATGCAGGAGAAATAAGCAGGGTGGCTTCCTACCGTTTCACCTACTAGGACTTGCGGCACTGGGTGGTCTGATCGGAGAAGTCAGCGGAATTGCACTTGCAGTAAATACTTCGAAAAATCAGGAAGAACAGCTTGCAGAAGCTCTGTGACACAATAAGCAAATATAATATATTGCACAAGGAACAAAGTATGGCAAAGGAACGTACCTAAGACCTTATCCTACAGGAGGTGGAAAAAGAACCAGACAAAGGAAAATAAAAAAGCAATCTTAAAGTAATGGTCTTACTTATAATTTCCATGGACTGCACTGGGAAGATGGAGATGTAGAATACGAGAAAATAAACTGCGTACTTACCAAAACGATAGATGATGATAACGACGTTGCCTTTGTGGCCGGTCCTGAGAAGAAGAGGTGGTTGAGCATTTACCACAATTAAAACATAAAAATCATTGACCTGCAAACTATTTATGATTGTCCTGTCCTCGCAAGAATGCTTTGCTGCTACCTGCGTGGAGCCTTGGTATGCGATGACATCAATGCTGTACGAATATAAAGGAGGAGAGAGGGCCATGACACAACATGTTGTCTGCTACTCTTCATTCTCTCGCCAGTACTCGAACAGTTACAGTCGTCATGCTTGCAATTTTCGAAAAATTGAACCATGGTGTGCAGTTCCGAAGACTCGGCGAAGTGGAAATAGGCAAGAAGTACAAAGCAACAGATTTCCAGCAGGTCAACACAACTTACGGGAAGAGCATCAGCAACATGTTAGATGGCGAGTTCATAATTCATTTACCAAAAAGGTGTGTTCAACTCATTAAGTAAGAAGACCTGAATAAACTTAATGATTCTGCATCTGTGTTCATGACATATAGTAGGATAAAACCAATATCAAATGCAAAACTGTTCACATGATCTAATTTTAATTAGGTATGCTGAACAGGTCTGTTTAAACAGAAAATAGTTTAAGTGTATATAAACTGATAAGGGCTAAAACTTTTAGTTGCTCTTACTCTTCCTCTACATATTGTTCTCAGAAGTCTCTTGCATCATATACGTGGCTTTCAATCCAATGGACGTTCACAAGTATGAAGATGTAACTATTGCCTATCGCAAAGTACATTTTAAACCACCTGACTTGTACGAGCAAATTGAATCATGTAATGGTATTGAGCACTGGATATTATGTAACGATGACGAGTGCTTGTCATTATTTCCGATAAAGTGCAGTTTCATCACTTGTTCAGTGTACTTCTTGCGTCCAGGCAGTATCCTACATACATATACAAATTCGCTCACCTCTCAAGCAAACGAATAACAGCTGCTACAAAAATGGTTTGATCAGAGTATCAGCTATGAGCTACACAGACCTGAAAGTGACGACATTACAAAATGGACTGAGTACTGTGATGGAAATCAACACACAATCATCATGAACCGAGGCTGCACAACATGGAAGACAATGTGCTCACCACTGACTTGTGAAGTATATTGAGCATCTTCGCTCTGAACTGGACATATTCATCAAACATCTCTCATTCGTGACAGCATGTTCGACAAGCGCAAGTGTGTACCGTTCTGCCCAGACCACATGGACCAGTACGAACGATATTTCGTTGGCTACTCAAGAGTTATTTTCAAACCAGTATATGAGTTCGAGCAAGTAGAAGTATGTGATGGCATGAATCATATGAGGGGATATTATGACTTTTACGATAGTTTCCACACTCAAACATCTCCATGCCACAATCTAAACAGATGTGCAGTTTTTAATCTCTGTACAAACAGTGAGCTACCGGCAAGTGGACACAGCCTCATCATACATGCTGATTTCCAAGACATTGATGAATTTTCAGTTGAAAACAGAATAGACTTCCAATTACGAGATATGGTCTCTAGTGATATATTTCGGTGGCATGAACACTGCAATGTCATCGAAACAAGACTATTCTTCACGAATGTAGGTTGCTCTTCAGTGAGCATGTGTGGACCTTTCCCTGTTCAACCAAACTCTGCTGTGTAAATAGATTATCATCATGGACATCGAAGCCCAGACTGTGCAATCAGAAACAGATGGATTAACCGTAAAAGTGGAAATTATTTGTAGAAGAAAGAGCAAGTGTCTGGAAACCTGCTGCGACATCAGCACCAGGTTCTTGTCCACACTGGTCGAGTTCTTCCGATGATGTCATTGTTCCCTGTCATGACCTGCCAACATGTCATCCTATTTAAAGAGACTCGTCAGACATACGAACCTGCAGTTTGTTGCAGACCGCAGACTAACTACGATGGTGGCTTTTCATCCAGCAAACCACTATGCGAGTGCGAAGCCTGTATTGAGTAGTGTTACATAGTCGTACTGGAATGATGGGCAATTATGCACTTACACAGAAGAATTTGATGGATACTTTCATATTCTATTTGCCCATGAACCAGTTATGATTGAGCCAAGTCAATAGATTATTGATTGCATTACTTATTTACAGTGCTCAGTGAAAATACTCCATTACTGTGCTCGCCGGAAGAAGTTGTAGCACATGCTATGAGAATCCTGCCTCTACATTCGCCGGACTGCTCCACGATCCTGATGTCTGCTGTGTTACCATAACCTACAAGCAAAGCCATCATAGAGGCATCTGCCACATCAGTTCCAGAATCTGCTACCAAAGAAGCCGAAGGATGTCGCTTCGACGCTTGCTACAGCAGTTCGAGAGTCTAGTCGCAGCAGCAACAAACACAAGGCATCAGCTGACACAAGTACTACTAAGCATAGACGACAATGACAACTTCCATTTCAACCTATCCTGATGGAAGGTACGGCACATACAAGTTTTCCAACTCCAACATAGACAATCTCTCCAGCATTTTCTTATTGCATAATACTTATTTTAACAATCATGAAAGATGTATTCGAATCAATGCAAAAAAAGAAATAATTTTGATTTTGTATGTACAAGGGAGCTGGAGTCAAGTAATGCAAATATTTATGCTGAATAAATCATGTATTTGATAATTAAATAATCTTTTAACTCATATATACCTTTGTGTCACAAGAAATTGGTTACTATCAAAGAAAGTTGTATTTATTATTCAACTGTCTGAAAATTTATATATATGTATATGCAAAGTGATTTATACTGTTGACATAAGTTTAACTAAGAAAATAATATACATACACTTGAAATTAAATGACAAATGAAAATATAATTGACATGGCAATGTAAGTATCTTACAAATTTGTCTGAATGCATACATTTCCACTACTACTAGGAAATTGTAAAACATTTTAATATGCCTGTAGTATTTATTAAAATGAAAGAACTAAATATTTTGCATCTGTGCATTTGTGTGGAAAAGTAATTGTCTATAACGAACCAATTCCTTCTACTTACAAATATTAAAAAAATTATTATATATAAATTTAATAGTGATGATAAAAACTACTGAAATTATACTGTACTTACAAATGAATTAAGTTTTGTCTTGGAACACAAATAATCTATCTAATAACTACATATAGACGAGACTAAATGAAAAAATGTTGTTAGAACATAAATTTCAAGTATATTTTCTCTAAGTCATAAGACTTCAAAACTTTGAAACTGCCTGGAAGAATATCCTTATGATACATTTTTCCTGCTCAGACTTGTAGAAAAGGACAGGCGAAACTCAGTCACGCTTTTAACCACAAGAATCCATTAGCTAGCTGCGCTGCCCAGATAATCTTATCATCTGCGGTTGCCCTTGACAACAAACAGACCAATAACTATGAGTAAGGCAGGCCAGCAGTCGTGAGTCATAATTATGTCGCGACAGGCCCTAACAACTTCTGGCGCGTGCTTGCACTCTCGCAGTGATTCGCCCTTGTGACACACTTTGAGAGCTGCAACTGGCTCGGGAATGTCGCCTAGGTTTTTCCCATAAATAGGTGTGATGTCAGCCTACCCTGCGATACTGTGCGCTTCGAGTGATTTCGCCCACTAGTGACGCACTTTGCGACCTGGAACTTGCTCGGCATTGAGCATTGTTGTCGTAGGTTTGGGAACAGATAAGATGTCAGCCAACATTAGGAGATTATTCATGACGCAGCTGGTTCCCGACACACTGTCGCCTAGAGGGACGACTCACTGGATGAAAACAGATTGGTTATTAGGTGGGGGAGGCGAAGGCACATTAAATGGACTCACGAGCCTGCAGAGTAATTCGTTGTCCGTATGCCGACTGAGTAATTTATCTCTGTTCGCACGACCAGCTTCGAGTATCCCCAGTTTCAAATGAGCACAGTGGGAAAAAAAAAAAAAAAAAAAAAAAAAAAATTAAATGTTTGATAAACAGTGATCTACTGCTTCATTCGTAGTTTGAGTTTCGTCTTCGTTGCTACTGGGCAATGAACTCGAACATTCTGGCTGATGTTGACGATGAATGACAGAGCATGATGCACAAAGTAAGCCCCAATGAACTGGAATGACAGAGCATGAAAGGTAGAATTACTGGGCAATGAACTCGAACACTCCGACTGATGTTGGCATGGAATTGCAGTATATTAGGATAATGTAATCAGGGGTGATGTAATCAAAAATGGCCACCACAGATCCTGGTTACCAAGATGGCGGCCACTAATCCTGGCTACCAACATGGCAGTCACAGAAACGTACTACCAAAATGGCTTCAAAAGGTCAAGGTCAAGGTCACATACATATAACATGGTGGACTATATGGCCGCCATAACACAATCCAAGATGGCTACCACAGTTCTTGGGCTCCCAACCCACAACCGGGTTTCGCAAGAACATACATAATCTGACTATTGACAATGATTAGCATTATTACCATAATATTCAACAAAGTAAATTTTCCACAATTAGTCCTGAATTAAGCGGAGTACTCTGGTTAGTTAATACACACAAGTTGATTTTTCTGCAGCTTCGAAAACTGTAACATAATTCTAAGCTGGGCGACGCTGTAAGACAAGCA
The DNA here is from genome assembly GCA_002778355.1 of Clitarchus hookeri. Taxonomy (NCBI): domain Eukaryota; kingdom Metazoa; phylum Arthropoda; class Insecta; order Phasmatodea; family Phasmatidae; genus Clitarchus; species Clitarchus hookeri. The sequence goes on from NQII01008242.1 coordinate 43,853, forward strand.
GATATTCTTTATACGAAGATCCTTCCCGTCGGTTGCTGTATCTCTAATGTAAGCTGAAGAAAAATTGAAAATAATTTAATTTGATATGTAGGTGCCTAGAATATGTATATAGACACAACACTTTGGCAACAACGTTGGCAAATTCGATGTTAGCTTTATATTTACTCACGCACAGTTATGTAGACAGCGTTGACATAAAGATACAGAAAGTTTGAAGGGGAGAGGGCAGTATGTGCAAGATGGTAAACATTGGCGCGAAGGCAGTTTTGTTTGAAGAAGCACAAAGTTCCGCCTGATAAAGGCAAGGCCAGTACGAATGCAGACGTACCGACGTCATAAACATGTCGACATCTCTCGAACTGCACACCCGCGGCTGTTTCATTTTACCTCGCTTCACTCTTATCGTCTGCCAAGACCTCGTTTTTAAGAACAGCCCAAACCTCTTCACTTCACTCCACTATTCAGCTCAGCCTCCACACTTTGTACCAATCAAACTAGTACCATTCCATTGGTACATGTGAACGAAGGTCTGAATATTTGGTTCAGTAGTTGTTGACTCAAGTGACGTGGACGCGACAACCTATGATGCGAATTGGANGGTCCTGGGTTCGATTCCCGAGTGAGACATGAGTGTATATTTGTGTTCGTCTGCACACCCAGTATGTTTAAGCACTGCGGGAAATCCGCGAATTTATAGCATTTGGCAAAAACGTTCAACTATGAAAGGCCGTAACCGGTAAGCTGGACATTTGGTTTACCTTGGAAGTAGCAGCAAATGTTTGGCGAAGATGCACAAATTTTATTCAAAGTACTTTAACGATAAGGATTCAGAAATAGTTTCCGAGACTGGCTTGGAAGTATCATTCGAGGACGTTTCAGTAACCTGCTTTTAAAAGTTGCGGGAAGCAGATTCTGTGCCAATAGTCATTAATTATATGTACTATATTCACAGTTGTCAGAGTAGCTGTGCATTTGAGAAAAGAAAACTTGTTACCTTATTTACTGAAATGTCATCGGACGCTGATGATGATGGAAGTTTATTCTGCAGGTTTGTTTGGATGCACAAGGCGTGTTAGGCAGGATGTTTATGCATTGGTAAAAGTGAGGCTTCTTGCAGACATGCGTCACTTTTCCGGACTTGGTAACGAGAACGTGACTGAGAAGACCAACACACATATGCACTCATGTATTAATCGGGAATCGATCCGAGAACCCTCCTTCCTCTCAACATAAGGTTGCCGTGCGAACCAATTACGTCACTCAGGCCGGCAACCACTGAACCAAATAACCAGACCTTCGTACACATGTACAGGTTGACTGATACAGCGTAGTAAAACGGAAATGAAAAGCGGAGCGGAGTGGAGAAGTTTGGGTGACTTAACAACAAGGTCTTGAGAGCCGATGGTATTGAGGCGAGGCAGATATGGAGCAGCGCCGGAATGCAAGGACGGGAGAAACGGGAGATCCCCGAGAAAACCCACCGACAAAGTCATCGTCCGGCCCGATACCAACGTAAGAAAACCGGAAGTGACCCCGCCGGGAATCTAACCTGGTTCGCCTTGGTGGGAGACGAGCGCTTGTGCCGCTGTGGAACTGAAACGAAAAAATGATAATAAAATGCGGTTGCAGAACTGTTAAGCAACGAAATTTATTTTAGTGATCCTATGTTTTGAAAATTAAATTTCTAGTAAACTGATAGTAGCTGTGTTTAGCGAGCAGAATGCATCAGCAATATGGGTGCTTAATTTTCAAAGCAGAGGACTAATCGCTGGCAGAGTGAGTCAGTATATCTAACATTGCTGCGTTAACTGAATACCAACATTCACGTCACTGCGGACTGTTGGCATTCGTCCGTCAAAATCATCACGTACGTGCACTGCCTGTTCTCTTAAACTTGGTTGTCTACTGAGTAACTGCCTTACATGNCTAACCTGGTTCGCCTTGGTGGGAGACGAGCGCTTGTGCCGCTGTGGAACTGAAACGAAAAAATGATAATAAAATACGGTTGCAGAACTGTTAAGCAACGAAATTTATTTTGGTGATCCTATGTTTTGAAAATTAAATTTCTAGTAAACTGATAGTACCTGTGTTTAGCGAGCAGAATGCATCAGAAATATGGGTGCTTAATTTTCAAAGCAGAGGACTAATCGCTGGCAGAGTGAGTCAGTTTATCTAACATTGCTGCGTTAACTGAATACCAACATTCACGTCACTGCGGACTGTTGGCATTAGTCCGTCAAAATCATCACGTACGTGCACTGCCTGTTCTCTTAAACTTGGTTGTCTACTGAGTAACTGCCTTACATGNGTCCGTCAAAATCATCACGTACGTGCACTGCCTGTTCTCTTAAACTTGGTTGTCTACTGAGTAACTGCCTTACATGATGGAATCTGACTGTATTGGGAATCAATATTTACTGAAATTATTTTCACCCCAGTCACCAAATGGAATTCATAATATGCAAGTCTTTACAGCGAACATACGCTGCGGCAACGATTAGTTCCCCATACTGAATCGCGCTGAACTGGCACGAGTCGCTGAAGTACTCGTGCATTGCGCGAGAGCTGCACTGCTGCCCCACCATGTTGTATGAAGAACTTCCAAGTGGTAGCTACGCCAGAGAACCTACACAAGATATTCAATTGTTGGAGATACAGACTCGCCACAGTAAATTTCATTGCTCTACGATACTGCTAACCCATTTCGTATTTTTTAAATTAAACATCGCCTTCCCACAATAAACTTGTCAAAAATAGCACCGGTCCACTAGCACTTCCTGTATATTACCGAGGTAAAACCCAAATCTGAAAAAGNTTCCCACAATAAACTTGTCAAAAATAGCACCGGTCCACTAGCACTTCCTGTATATTACCGAGGTAAAACCCAAATCTGAAAAAGCCACTGTCCTAGAAAATCGCCTTGAAAACATTAAGTTTATTATAAATCTGAATTATTCATATTTAATGCAGGAATTTAATACAGGATCTATTAGTTCAACTTAATCATATGGCACCATTTGTTAAGGCTAAAAAATGGGGCACAAAACTTTAAAAAATATTGTTATGTGTCGCTGGTCTGCTCTGCTGACCTTGGCCCACCCCACACGAGCAGGCGGAAGAGAAGGACAGAGTAGTGATATGATAGCAGGGCGGCGAGTCACTAAGGAATGTTTTAATGACAGGCAAGCGATAATCCTACCAGCATCTTGAGTTATGAAGGCATTCTGCCGCGATAACTATTTGGCGGCTCCCCTCTTCTGGCCTTCGGCTGATACGATTTCTGCGTTTATCTGAAGAATGCTCTGGGTTACTGACCTCGTTCTGTCAGCATGACTCGGGGTGCGTTGAACCTTCCAGATGGTCAGGGCAAACGATATAAAAGTGCGTCAAGCCTCCGAGCCGGGAGTTGAGTGTAGTAGTTGAATGTATGAGTTGCCGAGTTCCGAGCGATAGAAAACAAGCGGCGAGAGAAGTGACCAGCGGAAGGGAAATATGAGACTGCGAGTATCAAGCAGTGAAGAGTGCGGCTGGCTGGCTGGACTATTGGACCAGATGCGTGAGTGAAAGACATTACAAATGGTGGCAACAGATAGACTGAACACGTGCTAATAATGAGTATGACTTAATTGACTGTAACCCAACAGAGACAATTAATATAAATGNACAAGCGGCGAGAGAAGTGACCAGCGGAAGGGAAATATGAGACTGCGAGTATCAAGCAGTGAAGAGTGCGGCTGGCAGGCTGGACTATTGGACCAGATGCGTGAGTGAAAGACATTACAAATGGTGGCAACAGATAGACTGAACACGTGCTAATAATGAGTATGACTTAATTGACTGTAACCCAACAGAGACAATTAATATAAATGTTAATTAGAGTTGAAATATACATTAAATATTTTATTCACTCACTGTTAAATAAAAATAGTGATAGTGGAGACAGATAATTTAATGCTGTAAACAATAGCTGTGTGAATAAATCAGAAATCAAATTTTGTTCCTTTATTTTTATTTAAAACCTCATTCCCTGACGAACTCAGATACGCCCATTAGGCGTCCATGTAACAATACGTCAACACTGGCTTATTTGAAGAAGTTCTAAGAGAGGCGTATCTGCAAACAGCAATTACGATACATTTCACCACCACTGGGAATTTTTTTATTTTTTACTTTATCTGTCAAGTATTTTATATGCGTTATCAGTATAATTGTTAGGTAAAATATTTGTGGCACAAAAATGTGAAGTACTACATTGCCAAAGGGCAGAAAGTATACACTTATCTTTATAATTGTAACACAAAATTATATATCAGTGGTCTGGCACGGAAAATAGGTTCAGGAAGTGAACCTCTTGATAATAACTTTTTTTTTTCTTTTCGCTTTGACGTTCTTGCCAGGCACGGACAACGTTTGTGACTGACAGATGGGAGGCAGTGATGATAAGAAGATGGGAGGCAAATATATGAAAGCAGTGTTTTAAAAAAGACCCCGTACACCATGGGATACCAAATATTTTCCCCATTAAAGAGTTATCTCNATATGAAAGCAGTGTTTTAAAAAAGACCCCGTACACCATGGGATACCAAATATTTTCCCCATTAAAGAGTTATCTCAGACTATCAAGTCCGAATACATGACCAGCGATCTTAGTGATAGCGGACTTGGCTTATCACCATAAGACTGAATTATGCAACATAATTACAAGGATATCATATAGTGCAAGCTTGATTTCGTACAAAATATATTTTACACCATATGATACATTTGTATTGTTTCGAATTGTTTTTTTTAAGTGGTAAAGGCATTTTTATAATTAAAAATAAATGCCAATGATGTGTGATGAGTCAGCAACTGTCCGTGCCATATCCAGTGTAATTTCATTTCACGACCAAGAAGTTGAATCCCGTAGGAAAAAAAATTAAACATGAAAAAAATCAAATTTTATTTTTCTACAGTATCTGTAATAGAGTTGAATTAACTTTGAGATTTATTTTAACGCAATTTAGAAACTTAACAAAACAAATATATTTCATTTGGTTACGCCATAATTATTATACTCCTCTTTTTTNAAAAAAATTAAATTTTATTTTTCTACAGTATCTGTAATAGAGTTGAATTAACTTTGAGATTTATTTTAACGCAATTTAGAAACTTAACAAAACAAATATATTTCATTTGGTTACGCCATAATTATTATACTCCTCTTTTTTCATGAAAATATTATAGCGCTACTTTAATTACTACAGTAAGTAATGAAATAAATCTTAAGACAACATTAAAAGAAAACGCTTCCCTGAATAATTTTTCAACAGGTCAAGAAGTTGAAATAACACGCATTAAAAATATCCATGGANAAAAGAAAACGCTTCCCTGAATAATTTTTCAACAGGTCAAGAAGTTGAAATAACACGCATTAAAAATATCCATGGAAGAGAAAACTTCGTATTTATTTTTTATCTCGTGTTTAGCAGGCCTAATGGTAGTTAATTAGTCTCGTTGCATTAAAATCTGCTCTGGCTTACACGGCCGTAATCATTACATTTTTTCATTTCCGCGTATTTCCTGTTTAACTTTTTTAAATATTTCGTTATCTTGTGGCGAGAAAGATAAAAAAAAATCGTAAGAAGAAAAGCAACTAAGTGACTGTCACAAATAAAATTCTTACTTTATTGTCATAAAGGCCGGTGTAAAAATTTAGATGCGTATTTAAGTGAACATGGTTTTATTAACTGAAATTGAACCATAACATGCTATTGTAAGTGCTAAGTTGTGCAGCGCGCTGTGCAGTAAGTCTACAACGGATAAGTACTAACAACTTTACGTGAGCTGCTAAAGTCTGTATAATCTGTACTGTGTGCATGATATTCGTCGCTTTGAAGTTAAGTGTTTGATTCAGGGTGGGTTCTGGCATGGTTATAACGCTCAAAGCTAGATGAAGTTTATTGCCGTTGCTAAGAAACCAAAAATAGTCTCGTCTCATGCTCAGGTGGGTCTAGTGAACATTATCGAAATTACATCACTGTTGTTGGTAGTGTGTTTTACATATACATGTAGAAGGCAGACATAATAATTTAATAAAAACTTCGTTTTACCCCATTATTACAAATAAAGTGTTGATTTAAATTATTTGTGGCCAAAAAAGGGATAGGACGCAGAAAATATTATTCATTGTGCTTGGCCAAATATAAATGATTTATAATAGACTACCAAAAAATTTCTTTGCATACTTATTGACGTGACAACGTCTTAAATTAGGTTGCGGCTGGGAGTCACTTATGAAAAAGTGTAACGCTCGGTAACGTTACGATGAGTCACCGAGGAGGGGTAATCAAGGGAGGGAAATGAGGGGAGGAAACAGGAGGGGAGCCGAGCCGGCCAAGGAGAAAGCCACCTTGCATGGAAGCAATTCCAAAGACGAACGACGCGGTGGAGCTAGCGTCGCAGTTTTACAATTAATAAATGTAATTAGACGAACCACAAGGAAATTAATAACGCGCTTGATAAATAAAGACGCTCTCGCATTACTAAAAAAATATGTTTAATGAATATTCGTTGCAGTGACAGATATTGTGTTTTTGACGTGACAACGTCTTAAATTAGGTTGCGGCTGGGAGTCACTTATGAAAAAGTGTAACGCTCGGTAACGTTACGATGAGTCACCGAACAAGAGAGAGGCCCGCCGAATGCCTTGCGTCTCTCTCCCACTCAACTATGATCGGTCTGCCGCGCGCGCAGCACTACGTTGTCACGTAAAATCTTCGCCCGTAAAACCGACTTTACAGGCAACCATTTTTTTTTCCTAAATATTTTATGAATTATACCTCCGGAATTAAGGAATTAAAATAGGAAAATGTAACCATGACTCTAGCTTAATTACCCAATTAAAAATGGTTAAGCTAATTTAGGTACCTACATAAAACGTGTAGTTTATGGTTAATATGTTTTTCGTATCGTGATTCTATGACAAATTTCACTATAAGACTGCACACAAAGCATTAGTGGCGTATTGAATGAAGTTTTCTTTGAGCAGCACAACTAAGGATTNTTTCACTATAAGACTGCACACAAAGCATTAGTGGCGTATTGAATGAAGTTTTCTTTGAGCAGCACAACTAAGGATTCAAAAAGTGCGAAGGCCGAAATCTACAAGGTTCTGTCAGACTAAAAGGTGTCAGGCTAGAGTACCGGATCAGCCAGGAATGTACTCTATGTGTCGATTCAAGAAGTAGGTTTTCGTCAGTAATATTACTGAAGGCATCCTCGGACTGGCTTTCAGGCATCAAGCAACGACACTCAACATTGAGTACAGTGGAACCGCTGTATTAACCCCCCTCCCTTTTTTTTTTTACACTTTCCTGCATTTTGCAACATTTTTTTCCCAGTCCCTTGAAAAGTGTAAAATTGTGGTTTCACCGTGATTGTGTTTACATTTTAAGAAAGATGAGACTGAATTTTAAGAGGAAAAATATTATAAAAACTGGCAGAAGCAACTCGTCAAAGGTCAGTACACTGCGAGCAGTCACTATGTTAAAACGTTAAAACTTACACTTCCTCAAAATTCTTGGGTTCAAAATCTGAAAAATGGGCGCCGAAATACTGGACTTTGAAAACCCTATCAGCTACGAAGAATCTATTACAAAAATTTGAATTTCACTCGTATTCACCGGGACCGTAAGCATTGTCATGAGAGGTTCGAATACCAGTGCAAAACCAGGACATCTACACTGTACTGTGTAATTCATATTTGAGGTTCAGGGGAACAATTGCTAAGGAAGAGGGTGCAGTGCCTGTAACAATCCAAATAATCAGAAATGGTATGCTGCGCATGATTAACAGAATGTTTTATGAATTGGGACGTGTTGAAGTGGATTCGACAAGGCATTTTGGAATTACGGCTACTATAAAGAACTGCCAATCTCTTACACGCAACCAACTACCTGCAGCGAAAATGGCTGGCTGGGGAGTCGAAGCAGACTATAAAATACCAGTTTATGAAGGTGGAAAATTCAAAGTATGAATCAAATTAGCCATGTTGATAGGTTTCGCAGAGGACTATTGGCATGTAATTATTAATTCCAAACATGAATTGGTTATTCTCTTAGCCAACATGCAAACGAATGCGATCCAGGATGTTGCTGTTGGACCAGAAGCTATGACACCGTCGATACAATCCATCGGCTGGATGCTACCTCATGTGCAATTAAAAAATGTTGGAGCGGATAAAGTTTTTGAAATACGTCGAGAAGAGACGAAACGTCGATATCGCTTTCCGAACATGGAGTTTGGAAACTTTCCGAGCGTAAATTTGAACGTAGAGTCTAGTTTTGCAAGCGAGAAGCCTCGCTAAAACATAGCTGCATTCCAGACGGGAAAACAAAATGTAGTCAGTGCAGATCGATTGAAATTAAACCACGTGAAATAAAATAAGAATGTTAAAATATTTCTCAACTCTGAAGTTTATCTCTATGGAGATATAAAAGTAGATTTTACGAGTGGGGCTTACATGGTGCAATATCAAATGTTTGCAGATTTCTAGAAAAGCTTAACTCGACACTTCTCTCACCTATGACTTACAGGCTGCATGCGGGGTCAACACAAAGTCGTACTCGGGTTTAATTTACGCACACTTACGTTTATTTGGTAAACACAGGTCACTGTTACACATACGAGACCTATCCCCTTTTCCTATCTGTCTGAACTGCTGGGTTAATTCTAACGCGTTCTACAGACGTTCTGGCGAAAGGCTTGTGTTGGGGGGGAAGGTTCTTGGCGGGTTGCTGTGTTTACCTCTGTGTTGGCTGTGGTGCGTTGTCCTCTCTCTCTCTCTCTCTCTCTCTCTCGGGTTGGTGTCCTGGTGTATCTCTTCGGCTTCTGGCGGGAAGTCCGGGCTCGTATCCCGGGATGTGTAGTCTCTCGCTCTCTGGTTCCACCTCCACTCGCGTCCCGTCACTCTCCCGATCATAACTCGTACATCACTGCCTGGTACTCGCTTTGTCTTCCCTATATATAGTTTTCTCGTGGTACTTCCCCTGAAGCCCGGTGGTTTCCCTAATTCTGCGGGGGAGATGAGGAAGGGGGGGTGGGCGCGTGCTGTGCTTCCCCGGCTCGGGGGGGTTCCTTTGCTCGTTACTGTCCTCGGGGTGAGAGGTGGTGGGTGTGGCGTCCTCGGGGAACCCTAGGGTCATTACCTCAGGTTTCTCCCCTGCGCGGGTATCTAGCGTCGTGACTAATCTAAGTATGAGCGATTCGCGTCAAGCTACTATGGACAAACACCATCTCCGGTGCTAGAACCGAGAGAATACATGAGCTTCGCACCTTTCCTAGTTTTGATGTGAGCAAACAAGCCGACAGAGCGAACACAGGAGTGGTTGACTGTCACATAGAAATTTGCGCATATGCTTTGATAATTCACGATCGCCTGGTCACATACAATGTACGGGACAAAATCGTTAAAGTACTGATGTAAGTGGAAAATTTTTTCGGTCACGCATAGCCCGTCAACATGTTCGCTAATGTGCAGGGGTTCACGTCTCCCCTCGGATTCATCATCAACGAAATTTCTATTGTGTGCACGAATGGAAACACAAGTTGGCGACACGGAATATGAAAAAATAAGCAGCATACTCACCGACATGATGTCCGTTGAGATGGACGGGGCAGTGTTCGTAGAAGGTCCAGAATAAAAAAAGATTTCTCAGTATTTACTGCGGTGCTAGTATAAAAATTTACGTCATGCAAACTGATTATGATCGTCCATCACTGAAAACATTTAAAGCGAGGTACACAATCATTAACCACACTTGCAATGCATATGAGAATTATTTTGCTTGTTCCTGCTTCACTCGTCCTACAGAGGTGGACTATAGACTGTGAAGATAATGGCAACATTCTGGAAGACGAAAATGAGGTCAGGAGCTAATGCGTAAAAATAAAAGGACAAGCCGGAAGACAAACATGCAAATGAGGTCAGCTACCATCGAATGTATATAACATAGGACGTGATGTGGTAAATATACCAGTTGAACTACAGTTTTCCTGCATGCACGACGTATTACAGTCATCATGAATGGAATTAATTGAATAGTGCATTTCAGTATAAGAAGCTTCGTGACATGAAGATCGGGCAGAAATACATAGCAACTGATTTACATAAGACTGATACGTTCTACGGGGAAAGAATTCCGTGTGTATTAAACAATGACTTTAGAGTACATTTGCCAAAACGATATGCTCAACTTATTCTGCAGAAGGACATGGAAGATCTTAACAAGACCCTAGTGCATGTAACTTACAATGGTATGAAGTCTATCAGCAATGGATAAAATGCGCACATGTTAGACTTTTCGTGAAGGGTGTAATATTTCTTCGGCAGCAGGAGGGAATAAGAGTAAAATAACGTATACTTTGATTCACCTACAGCTTCCCTGCATGCACAGAATGTTAGACATCAAGTTCGAGCTTATAGAAAAAAAATTGAATAATGTTGCATAGTAAAAGAAGCTGATTGACATGATGGCGAAGAGCATTACGCGAGTGTTCAAAAGAACTGCGAATTCAGAGTAAATTTAACGAAAAGCTATGTGCAGTTTATTGATGATACTGACCTGCAAGTTCTTAACCAGATGGTGGCAACGTGTGAAGCCTATTGGAAACGTTCGCATGCTCTAATTTTCGTACATGATAATGCCTCAGGCAGGAAGAAAATACTGCAGTTGAAATTCGATGTACGTGAATTTTAATCCACTGGATGTTGACAAGTATGAGGATGTGACCATCGGTTATCATAGAGTTCATTTTAAGCCAGCAGGCTCACTAGAACAAGTTATGACACATGCAATGAACTCGAACACTGGGTGAGCTGCAATGACGAAGAAGATTGCATGTCTCTTAGTCCAGTTACCATGCAGTTTCATTGCTTGTCGAGTATATTATCTATGCCCTGACTGCCAACTTCCCACTACTACAATCCGTCTGTTGTCGCAAGCAAGTGAAGATCAGCTTAGACAGCATTGGGGTTCGCAGGAAAATAGCACATGAACTTCGTCGGCCCGGCAGTGACATCATTACAATATGGACTGAGTTTTGTTCGGGTGAGCGGCATACAACAATTTTAGACAATGGAAAAGTTACTTGGGAGACCGTGTGCTCGCCGCTAACGTGTGAAGTCTACCTTGCAATACCAATTCAAGCCTGGCTACTGCACACGGCCATGAACACAGAACGTCGGACTATGGAACCCAGCAGAAGTGATTCTGACAGTGTGGCCGTGGAGGGTCAAATTATATCCAGAAGCAGACGTAAATGCGTCGAAGCGTTCTGCGACCTCATTTCTAGACTTCTGCTACTACTTGCCGAGATCCGTAAATAACGACTATGAAGGCATACTTGTCATAGAAAGAGACGAAGCTTTTGCATCCAGTTCGTTGTCGACCGTCGGCTAAGCAAGATGGTGACATTCCACCCTGCTAACCATCATGTCAGCATGGAACCTGGTTTAAGCAGAGTTACATATTCTTACTGGAAAGGAGGCCNTTCCACCCTGCTAACCATCATGTCAGCATGGAACCTGGTTTAAGCAGAGTTACATATTCTTACTGGAAAGGAGGCTAACTGAGAACATTTGCAGAGGAATGTGACGGGCTGTATCATACGCTGTATGCTCACGAACCTGTGATTTTTCAAGCCACGCCAGCAGATTGTGGACTTCACGTGCTATGGGCAGTTTTACGTATTCTAGATGCAACTAGAAACCAAGCTGCCGTGTTCTCATGAAGTAGTTGTTGCATTTGCCAAAAGTCAAAATGACAAGCCTTTGAATGCTCCAGACTGCGTGGTGACCAAGTACATTCCATCTGAGAGTCAGTCGCTCGACATGATCGACATTCCATCTGGAGACCTGTTGCCAGCTACTGAGAATGCACCAGTTCAAAAACTATTCATCAGCAGCAAACTTAAGACTGTCAGCGTGACCGGACCTGTGACCTCTCGCAAGAAGAAATCTTCACCTTAACCAACACTTCCACCCATGCCAGAACTCGGCGAAGAGTTAGCGCAGTTTTGTTTCCCATCATAAATGGATTTCGTGAGTAGCAGATGTCCTATATCAATCACAACAGACTCACCAGTACTAATAACATGCGTGAAATATGTTTTGAGACAAATTTTTAAATACATATTATAAGCACTTTAAAGGAGAAAAAACATATAAGTAATGGACAAAGTAAAATAACTTGATGTTGTTTTGAAACCATATAATTTGAAAGTTGGTTTTGTTGAGTGAAAAAATGAGAATAGTATTGTACTTTGTATAATATTTGAAAGTGAAAAAAAAAAAAAAAAAAAAAAAA
>NQII01008242.1:56698-83234 GCA_002778355.1 Clitarchus hookeri
AAAAAAAAACTTTGTGTCACAAAAGGAAATATATATATATATATATATATATATATAAGCACATTGAAATCCTCAGAATCATGCAAATGGTATTTGTATTTAAAAATAAAACTAAAAAGTAAAATAATAATATTAGAAAATATTCCGGAAAGTATGTGTCTAGCAAATAAACCAATAAGCAAGTAGTTCTAACAAGCTAAAAAAAATTATATGAACAAAATGTATTCATAAATACTTCATTCCATTCTGAGGGACAAAAGTGTATTTAAGGGGAGACACCAAAGAAAAATAATGGGGACAGAAAATAATTTAGACAATGACAAAGAAAAGTGGATGGTATAGAATCTTAACAGAGATAGTAAAATATCTGTAGCTCAGGATGTCGCAACGCATACATAAAAATGTTTTTCGTGTATCTCTTCAAGCCTAAAATAAACGCCATTCAATAAAAATGGTCCAGCCACAGAACTGACGAACGCAGGGAGCGTTAATAAATAGTTAGAAACACGAGAATGATGCTTCTGTCTTCTGAGCTAAAACTCTGACGTGGAAAAAAACTGTGGTAAAAAAATGACTTAAAACGACAAACAACTATTGTACTAGTTGTTTCGCAAATCAGCTGCAAAATCGTATTACGCGTACAACAGTTGCAATATACAGTTATAAAAACAACTCATGTATAGTTTTTCTAGAAGACGCATTGGAAAATGATTTAATATAATAGGTAAAAGATTATAAGTTTTATTGAAATGTAGATATACCGGGGAAAATATTGGCAAAACGTAGGGATATGTATGTTTATTGTTGGCTACATTATTCGCTGATATAATCGACATAATACGAATCATAAAACTGACGAAAGTGTTACCAGCAGCTCGCTACAGTTTCAACAGACTGCAAATAGACCGCCGCGCAGAAAATCTAAGTCAATGTTCGGAAATGAAATTTTAGGATATGAAAACAGATATTCAAAGAGAGAAAATTTTCTTTCCCCAGTTGGGAGTGTACACAGAAATGCAGAAGTTGGGAAAACAAATCCAGAAAGGAGAAAATTGGTTGGCTTCTCCCGTATCAGTTCGAGCACTGCTCCTCTTAATCTTGTACAAGGAACTTTACTTCTATAGGCTGGACACAGTAAAGTGAGTACCTTAGAAGCCTTGGTAACTTTTTTCTTTCAGCAAATTTATATCCTTCCGTCACTTGTTAATTTAAACACTGACATGGGAGTAATAAACACAGTATTTAGATTCCACCATACTCAAAACCAAAATTCAGAGATCACAACGAAATGTATTTATTGGTTGTCTGATGACACTGCCTCAAAAAGTGCTCACTTTACCGCGAACAGACTATAAGCTTTACGTAATTGACTTTGGAGCTTCTGTCATAATGGTGTTACCCAAAGAAAAATTCTACAAAAGCCCCTGAAAAGGAAGTTTTAAACACGTCACATGTATTTTTTTTCCTTCATATTATGCTTGGCAAGTTGAAAGGCTCTGAGCAGCGCAGCAGAGAGGTGATATTTTTTTTCTTAGATCTGGTCGACAGCCTAATGGAAGCCCTCGGGCTAAAAACTTTCTCAAGCAGTCGGGGAGATATTTTTACAACTAAACACAGAACTGTCTGCGACAGTGCGGTGACTTATTGAGGTTATGTCGAGCCTGTGACCTGCGTGTTTTTCCCTCACCCGGGTTAGCCGAGCTGAGGACGAGCATGGCCAGCCAATGACAGCTCTGTACTTTCTAGAACAACCATATATGGTGAGAGAGCACTGACCATTATTAAAATAATACCGCGCCTGGCCACACCCACCGCGCCGCGCCCTTCAGACACGGAACTAGGCGCGTCAGTCCTCACCCAGCGTATAAAAAGGACGAGGTTGGTTGCCTAGGACCACTTTTATATCTGCGCTTGACGTCTGATCATCGAGGTACCTTATCGTTGTCAACATTTCACCGCTTAGTCGCCTCTGTGTTTTCGTGAATTACTCCTCCACCCATTTAAGCTTCGAGTTAAAACTCGTTCAGGTATGTCAAAAAGTGTCAATGTTTAATAGTAATTGTAAAAATAAAAGCTTCAAACATTTATTACAGCATCACAATACCTGCACGCAATTTTTGAATTAACTATGTTTCCAGTGCTGAGTAAGGATGCACTTAGAAAGATATTATTCGTACGCACAACCCAATTTATTATTATTGTAAACGATGTGTACTTTGACGACAGCAAATCGAAACTGGTTCATGTGCATTTCTTAACTTATACTTGATGGAGAGCTGTGAAACACTGTAGGACTTGCGTGCATTGACAAGCTAATTATTATCAGTATCAGTAAACAGATACTACTACTTATATTTTTTTTTATTACAGAACTAAATTATTTGTGAGCATTTTTGAAAACATATTTTCAATGCGAGAGCATTTTTTTTCTCGTAAATAAACTATGTGTCTAATCGTCATAAGCTTTGGTAAGCAACAGTAATATGCTGTTGCTTACCAAAACTTACGTGCACTTGTCTGAGAAAACTATCTTTTTTTCTTAGCCTATTGTCAGCAAGGTGTATCATGTTGGATACTATATTCGTTATTAGCTGTCAGTGAACGAAAAAAAAAAATGGTCACGTTGAGTGATGCATGCTTTATGTATATTAGCGATTATCGTCACAGTACCAGGCTTGTATTAGATTGAAAGTTACCACTAGCTTTTGTATATATATACATAGGCTATAATTCACCCTTTCCCCAACTTCCTTCACGACTGGTGCAAGCATTTGACATAAATATGTAATATTAATAAATGTTTTGTGCTTACTTTGAATTAATTATCATCGCTCACCGACAACCAATTAACTAAAAAAAAAAAGTATTTTTTTTGACGCTTGTTAACATGTGCGTGAAATTTTGCATGCTATTGGGAAATATGTGCTTACGTGTTGAAAAAAAAACTGTGGCATTAATATCTGTGAACGAAAAATAATTAACGTGTTAAATAAATGTCCACTTCGTATTAGTAATTACCATCACAGTACCTATGAAGTTTTTCTGTGTGTGATTAAAATGTATTGTTAGATTTGTGTGGTGTATTAATTTTCAACTTTAACTTATGAGGAATAGGTAATAAAAAAAAAAAATCAAAAACTTGTTTCTTTGAGCTTTAAAAATAATTTTGGTATGTATATGTAAGTATGCATTGCATACTTATGTAAGATGCATTGCAAGTCTTTAGAGATGTGTTTGAAACAAAAATTTGGCGGAACCATTCAAGCGCAGTGCTTCAACCAGTGGCTTTGACAACTCCGTTAAAAAATCACGCAGTGTTGTCCATTAGTTAAACTGATGAGCGAATATAAAACGCATACTTTTAAAAGGAAAAAAAAAAACATACGTTAACGAGCGTTTGGTTTACGATATGCGAAGATGTGCGCATACATACCTTTCGGTCTCTTGTTGCAAGAATACTGGGGTTCGAGCCTCGCCCTGCCAAGCGCTGTACTTATTAAAAACTACACGTATATAATATACAATATTTCAGATACTTTCAAAGCAAAGCTGTATGAAATAATTAAAAAAATATCGGAACAGTTGGCAAATATTTTTAATAGAAAACAAGACATCTGGCTGCTGGCATAAGATGTCCAAAGTAAAATTTTTATTTTATTTTTCGCACCAGTTAAGGTTAAAACCATATCAGACGTCCTAAAATTTTTTTATACCACATCATAAATGTTAAATATACTGATCATATCATTTTTGAGTTGTACTACAAAAAAAAATTAACAGTCTGCCGGCTTTTTTGCAGTTGCAATTATGCATTTAACCATATAGTATGTCCACCAGCCAAGTAACATCATAGAAATTCTCCTACACTAAACCAGGTTNCAATTATGCATTTAACCATATAGTATGTCCACCAGCCAAGTAACATCATAGAAATTCTCCTACACTAAACCAGGTTCGACTCTGTGATTATGATGATGGATGGTGTTGGTTTGAATATGAAATGCGATGTATAACATAATTGACCACATACGCATGCTTGAGTTTTTTTAATTTTAAATTCACACCATTTCAGCCAAATGTGGCCAACATTTAAGTGGCTGTTTGATTGTAATTTTGTGAAAGGAAGTTACTAGAGGGTTTTGATGTTCCTAGGGATCGTCTGCTCAAGAACACAAGTCCCTCCATCAAGTCGTCGTGGCCCGTCAGCAGACTGCAGCCAAGTTTGGATTGCCACTCATATACTGCTAGACCTATATTTATTTGAAGTGAGTATTTGTCTCAACTGAATTTTTAAGCGCTTTTCTGTAATTTATTTTTTAAGTGGAAACTAATCAATGTGGAATGTGTTTGTCCAGGAGACATCCTTCACAGTTCGTTCGTCTCAACTCCCTCTCTTCCAAATCAAATCGAGGAGTTGCGCGAAGGACGCCAGCAGTACGGCTTGTCATTGCTAGCGCAGTACATCACACATATTTCTCCTTTTTCTGGTATGACTTTCATGTTTCAATATTATTTTTATTTCCACCTGCCCCTACATTGTCCCGGTATCACATCCTATCATTATATTTGCTTGTCAGTACAATTAAATGTGTTTTGTGCTTGTGCAGGTGACTGTTCCTACAACACATACCATAGACGGCAAGGTATCCGGTGTCGATGAGTCTTTCGTGTCTTCCTTTCCTTGCACATCCTCGTCTGTTTTAAGTACTTTGCCTCCACCAGTACTGCAGTGTGGCTTTTGTGATCAATTGTTCACTGATCGCAAGAATGGCTTGCGCCACGAGAGAAATGACAGGCTCAACNGCAGTGTGGCTTTTGTGATCAATTGTTCACTGATCGCAAGAATGGCTTGCGCCACGAGAGAAATGACAGGCTCAACCCTTCCAGGGAAGAGCAGCATGTATTCGACAAAAGTGGGGTCTAAATTCGTATTATGTCGATTATATCAGCNTCAACCCTTCCAGGGAAGAGCAGCATGTATTCGACAAAAGTGGGGTCTAAATTCGTATTATGTCGATTATATCAGCGAATAATGTAGCCAACAATAAACATACATATCCCTACGTTTTGCCAATATTTTCCCCGGTATATCTACATTTCAATAAAACTTATAATATTTTACCTATTATATTAAATCATTTTCCAATGCGTCTTCTAGAAAAACTATACATGAGTTGTTTTTATAATTGTATATTGAAACTGTTGTATACGTAATACGACTTTGCAGCTGATTTGTGAAACAACTAGTACAATAGTTGTATGTCGTTTTAAATAATTATTTTTATCACTGTTTTTTTTCCACGTCAGAGTTTTAGCTCAGAAGACAGAAGCATCATTCTCGTGTTTCTAACGATTTCTTAACGCTCCCTGCGTTCGTCAGTTCTGTGGCTGGACCATTTTTGTTTAATGGCGTTTATTTTAGGCTTGGAGAGAGACACGATTTCTGCCCGACTCATCGTACGTAGGCTCCTTCATGCAATTCGTCCAGAATATTAGTACTTTCGTTCACCTGGGAATTATTTCCATCTCTTTGTGAAGCAATATGCAGCCGCAATCTATCAACAAGTTAGTTAACATCATCCTAATAGACATACTCTAGATGATGTCCATCTTAGATTTTTGCCAGCAGACCAGAACCAGGTGGTACATTTGCATCGTTGTCACGTCGACGTTTCGCTGGTGGGGCAGTGGGACCATTACATGTAGAGCTGTGTTCCTTCAATTTGTCAGATCTGGTACACTGCCTCCCACGTACGTTTGCAGAGGGATTCTGTAGCTCATGGTGGAGTATTACAAAGTATTTACTGCTTAATACTCTCTAACATAGTGCATGAAGCATTAAGAAAATGTTATAAATAATAACATTGTGAAATAACAGCCAAAATTATGTAATTGTTTCATTTTACTGCAAATATCATGTATGCATTTTAAAAATTGTTTAATAAGTTTAAAAAACTTTTCTTTTCAAAAGTGGTGGCTTATAAAGCACAAAAACTTATATAATAAGAATTAACAACACAAACACTAATTTACAGATCAACGACACGAATTTCGCAAAAGAAAGCATAGGTATTGTAGTATATCGTATTATACCTATGGTTCTCAAGAAATGCGAGATAAATTTTGAAAAATATAATTTAAAACTTAATAACGAGAAATAGATTAAACAATAAAATAGTAACATAAAAATTACTTAAAATAAGGAAAAACACGGTACATAATAAAAATTAAAAGTTTGTGAACGTTTTTTTTTTTAATTTTAGAAAAATGTATAGAAACTATTTACTTGTGAGATTGTTGATGTTTTCTTAATTTATTTAAATATTTTTCATTTTATTATAAATTTGATTTTGTGGAATTTTGTACCTTAGAGTTTAAGATGTGTTGATCTTCAGTGAGTGTATATCCACTATTCGAAACTACCAATATACCACAGTCCTGAGCATTCACATTTCTTTACCCTGAACATTCGTACATGCAGCGTAATCAGATTGCCAGCAATAATTTTTTTAGATTCATGCATAAACGCAATTTCACGGAGCAAGTCCAAATATAAAAAAAATGCAATATTTCATGCACGAGAACACCTATCAGACAGCAAAATAAACTATATATACTAATGTATTATGTTTTGGTCATGATAAAATATTGTAAGAAATCTCTGTGATGGATCTGAAACTGTGGACAAGCATCGTCAACGATTTCGTCCACGTTAAATATTACAACTAGTTTATATTTATTAGCCAGTATGGCTGACAGAGGGCATGTTTTAATACTGCATTTTTTCGTTTACTTTCACGAAGTTTTCTGCAAAGTGTAGTATTTACCTACAAAGCCATCAAAATCGGGCTCCTCTGCAGTTTGTCAGGAAGTTGTTATGAAACAAATTACTAGCCTAATATTGCTGGCCAAGTCGGAAGTGCATTAAGTAGTGAGAAATAATTAGATCTCTTAATGCGGTTGTGGGTTATCTTTGAATACTCAAGTTCAATTTCTTTTCATGGCCAGCGTTCGCAGTGTTAGCAGTGATGCCCGACTTTATCGCCAATTAAGTTTAAAGTTGGGCCTCCAAACTTTTTTGTTGTGATACGCACCATTGCCTTGAATAGGAAATCTCATCAAGCTCACTTTTCCTTTCGAACTTGAAAACTGAGCTGCTTGCTTCAATCCCACCAAGAAAATAAATAGAAACCTTAATTTTTGTTTACCAGAATAAAGAAAATCATTTAAACAAAGTAAAAAAAACATTTTCTCTATGTTATAATTTATACAGGAAAAATATTCTGTCCACAGTTTACAATTCACCTGCAGGAATTCAACGTGTCAGTACAGTTTTCTTGAATTGTGATAACCATTAAATAATACATATTTTGAGACTTTTTTCTGTTCACCTGGTAAAGGAACATTCTATTTAAGTACAGCGATGGAGAGGAATGTAAAAATGTGCCTTAGAGAAACGCCAGTCGTACAGTCAACCATTTCAAACGATCACATGTGAATACAGGCCGATTTCCTTTCTTGAGCTTCATTTATGCTACTCTGCCCATTGATTAAAGGCGTGCGTGTAATCTGTTGAATCTGCGAATATTTCAGAATTTTCTTTGCAGTGTGTGTGAGCACTCTTATAAAAATTCCAGTGGTTGAAACTGGAAGTCAGCATACGCGTATATTTCTTATACAAGACATACTCTTGTTTAAATGAAGTCAACATGATGCGTCGAATAGGTGCCATGCTTTTAACAATTATTTGAGTCGCATTTTCCGAGACTATAACAGAGCTTACCAGAGAAATACTTAATTAACTGAATTAAGCTGGCTAATTATTTTGTAAAACAGTTACAAATTTGGCTTTTCTCACAACTTTTCTGAGAACGAATTTCCATAAAGTTTCCAGTCTACATGTGCATCTTATTGAATTCAAAGCCTCGGAGAGCCATAAGTGGAAATTTTTTACAGTTACGTTGAAAGATATGTTTGAGTCAACAAAATACTCGTTTATATATGCCCAGGAAAATATGTAGATGGGCTTACAAAACAATTCGTTGGTTATAACAAATGACAAATAGAACAAAATTACGAGCATTACGCTGGAGAGAAAATTGTTTGTGATATCAAGATATTTTAAGCATTCTAAATAATAATTATCATGATATACAATGAAGTGAGTTTTTTAGCCAGTGCTCAAGAATTTTCTGCTTCACTAAATCAACAGTTATAAAAAAATTTACAATTTTTATTTACTGCGTTAAAAATTTACCATTATTAATATTAGTGAAAAAAAAGACTGCCTTTCGTGGGAAAAGTTTAATTTATGATTGTAAATGTTGTCGCCAGACCAAGTAAAGTGAATTTAATTTTTAATGTGAATATTACATTTTCTTCTAAATATTTTCCTTTTTTATGAATATTGGAAAGAGACTAAAATAAAACTGAGATCTTCTACAGTAGATGTAGTTAAAACGGAAGCACAGGAAATTATTTTCTTTTAACATTTTCCGTATTTTGTTTTGAGCATATCAATACATCATGTGGTGTTACTGATAATTAAATTACTTTGAATAAATCCACAGTTTAGAGTATCGGACAACTAAACTCGTAACTATAAAATATCAGAAAAATCAGCTGAGTGAGTCTGAATTTTGTGTAGTACTTTGAAGGAGGGTACTAGTTTGCGAGGTAATCGTATAAGGAATTTTGTTCTTTTCAATTAGATTTCTAATTTTTCAAGTAAAATCTCCTGGCAATGAGATTACGCTGCGTCAGTATGGAATAGGCATGCATGTTATCCACTTGTTGCAGGCTACACTTCTAGTGCTGGTCATGGTATTAGGACATGTACACCCCTACTAAATTATTTTAACCGCTAATAGCTAATATTTTAGCTACTAATGTACAAGATTTTGCTCTTGGTATGCATTACAAGCATACCTTTGGAAAAATCTCAATTATTTGGTAACTTAAACGTTGTTAATATGTCCTTAATTATAGGTAATAATGGATAAAGGTTTCATGAAGGAAATTAACAGAAATAGCAACATTTCTTTATCGTTTAATTCAACAGAAGTTTGACAATTTAAAAAGTTAAGACATATCTTCAAAGTTGCGATACAGGTAAACGACACAGTAAAGAGGAAATATGAGCAGAGAGAGCAGGAATATGGATAGTACACGTTTGGTAGAAACAGTGTATGATTTAAACATCACCTACAAAATTACTGAAGATCTGTATCCTGTTTTACATGAAGTCTAATCTGGCTCTCTTTCAGTAATAGTGAACTGTGAAACATACCGTGTGAAGTTTTAATTTTACGGAGGTAGCTATTGTTAATATTGCAGTGCCCTTGATTTTCTCATTATGAGAAGCAGAATAATCGTAGAAGGAATTTGTATTATGGAAATTATTAATATACNGAAGTCTAATCTGGCTCTCTTTCAGTAATAGTGAACTCTGAAACATACCGTGTGAAGTTTTAATTTTACGGAGGTAGCTATTGTTAATATTGCAGTGCCCTTGATTTTCTCATTATGAGAAGCAGAATAATCGTAGAAGGAATTTGTATTATGGAAATTATTAATATACAGAATAGTCGCGAAGTCGGTTCCTCCATTACAATTCGTGTAGTCTTGTTAATTAACATGATACGATCTATGAGACGGACGTAGAACTATTTTGGCGTTGCGGCATCGCCAGTGCGAATACGAACGTCTTCAGCATCGCCAGCCAGTGTTGCACGATCCACACAGGTTTGTCTTACTTAGATCTTGTTTCACAGTGCCACCCGAAATACGAAAAAAAATGCTTATTTTCTGCTTGGTAGTGACTACTCGCGAAGCCTTCGATGTAAACGATGAACTTACGAGGTGTTCTTAATTATAACATACACATATATGAGACGCCTGTGTGCGGAACCAATAAGAACTTGTACATTTACATTTTACAGTTTATGTCATGCCTTGCGGGAGACTTGCAAAAACAGTCCTACGGAAGCAATCATTACTTATCATTACGAAGCTGACAATAAATTGGAAACATAGTTTATAGTGATGGGGTGCGCGTTTTCAACTACCTTGCTTCATTATGTGCACAACTACAAGAACTGATCATAAAATATATCAATATGACGGATGTTCTGAAGACAACACATCTCACGGTTCAGAGGACTGAATAAATAACTTGTTACAGATACTCTCTCCGTTCATTTTAAAAATTGCTCAGTGTAACTTTGCGGAAAATAAGGATGTATGGATATAACAACAATAACTGCGGCTTTCGGATATTATTTTGACAAAAAGAAACCTTTGCGTTCCTCTTAGCCGTAGCCTTCGGAAGAATATTGCACTTTCTTAATTTCTCAGTTCAGTTGTTCTTTATTCTACGAACTTCCTCGCTCTCCATTTTTTTTTGTATTTATGTGTTTGCTTGTTCTTGTTCATTCATTTTATTAGTTAAAAATGCCATCAATACTTGAGATTAAAAAATAAAACACGTTTAGCTACAGATTTGGAAAGATAAGGACAATAGACCTTGGATATTGTATTCTTTTTGCTTGCTGGTCACAATTTTGACCTGGCGTGCGAAAGATGTTAAAACATTTAATAGACATGCCGCATGGTTTATAAATACATTATAAATAATATTCAATGTTATTGCGAGGAGTGACATGCGGGCTGCTATGCTAAAGCGACGCCCCTTTGCACTGTAAATACATTTTTTTGATTAAATTAAAATGTCGTTTTCTAAATAGGTATTACAAAACTAACATTATGAGAGCTAGAAAACTAGTGAATCAAAACACACCACAACACATTAAAGGGACAATAAATTTTTAAAAATGTAATCGTACTCTTTTATTAGAAAAACTAATTTAACCCTTTCACACTTTTTTCTTCTTCCATCCTATCCGTTAAGGATTCTTGACCAACCTCGCCGCTTTGTTCGGATATCACAACCATCAGGATATAAGTAATCGAATCGCCCAGGCCAGATATGTATACCTACTTATCTAACCCCATAATTCCCTATTTAACATCATCCACATCCCTTCTGCGATCATATTAGGCGTTTAGAGTTTTAAAGATTTTATATTTGTCTGTTTATACACATTTCACTTTTGGTGGAAAAATAAATTATATATTTTTTTCTTTAAAGCAAAGGGATTTTATTATTTTATTTGAGCTCTTTTTAGGATAAATTTTTTCGTCTTGGAAGCTGCTGCAGTTATGTAATACAGGACAGAGATTTTGATCTCGCATTGCATTCATTGCATTTTTTATGATATTTCGTAGGATTGTCCTGTATTGTGTGTAACCTGATACTGCAGATTATTAAAGAAAACTATTTTGATGTATCATTAAAAATTTTTTTAAATCATAGTTTTATACCCCATCTAGCTTCTTTCTCACTTATTATTTCACTTTGGTGCCCCATGCTCTTAAATAATTATATTCTTTAAGTGATAACTTAATTGCGATCATTAATATACCTTAATATTTTCGTATTTAAATATACAGAATGTTTCATAACACGCGGAACTCACTTCACCGGTGGACAGGAGATACAGACATATGGTTTATTTGACTTTGTGACCCAATTAGTCACATAAATCGGCATCTCTCGACCTATTTACCGAGCATGATATCGGTCATTCATATTTGTCGCCCTGGCAAGAGCAGTTGATACCGCACTTTACTATAAGTTGGATGTGACAATGAATTATTCAAACCAGTAAACGACAGACATTAATTTGATGTATGAGTTTACAGAATGCAATGCAGAAGAATAAAGACGTATCTAAGGGTATAGTTTCCCTAATAGACATGTCTTCCAGACAAGAAAACACTCTAGCAATTACACGAACGCCTTAGAGATTATGTTAATTTATAAAAGAACGTGTGTGAGACGATGGAAAACCTGTTAGTGTTCGAAATCTCGAAGAGAGAACTTTGCATCATGTTGAAAGAAATACTGGCACTCGTACCAGAGGAATATCACCAGTAAAGAATCAGTGGTGAATGTTACGAAAATTGACGACTCCATCTCTAATAAGTAGAGGGATTATGGGGAATTGGCACATCAGGCCCTGAGATGGAGCGTCGGAGATGTTCGTGCTGTGTTATAACGGTCGGCCGGCGGCCATCTTGNTTGGCACATCAGGCCCTGAGATGGAGCGTCGGAGATGTTCGTGCTGTGTTATAACGGTCGGCCGGCGGCCATCTTAGATCCATGTGACAACTTTTTACCCCAAAAACCCAAAAAGTCCAAAAATTGAAAAAAAAGTCAAGTATTCCTAAAAAATTTCAAAAACTTTATAAAAAAAATTATATTAAAATATAAAAAATACCTTAAAAATTATTTACAAATTATTAAAAAAAAATATTTTAAAAAATTATTAAAAAAACTTAAATATCTAAACGTTCCCCAAACTCCCCTCCACCCATACTCTTTCCACAATCTTGGTAGGTGCAGTCNAAAAAACTTAAATATCTAAACGTTCCCCAAACTCCCCTCCACCCATACTCTTTCCACAATCTTGGTAGGTGCAGTCCTCGGCAGGCGTCAAAGACACCGCCCGCCATTTTGATAGGTGCAGTCCGCAATCTTGATAGGTGCAGTCCGCCATCTAGGAAGGCATCACAGCTACCGTCCGTCATCTTGTTTATTTTTTGTTTGCCATTTGTTTATACATTACTGGAGTTTGTCCCTCACATTACTTCGACTGCCATATTGGCTTTTTTCGTTTGCCATTTGTTTTATATTGCTAGTGCTGTCCCCTGCACTGCGCCCAGCAGACGACTAACCCCCTCCACATCACTTTCCAATATATCTAATTGACCAATTGCCCTACCTCTGATTCTCATTGGCTAATTGCCCAACCCTTCCCAAAAATTTAATTGATCCGCCTATGTTTCTCATTGGCTAATTACTCGGGTGTTTTCGGAAACCTTCGTTCCAACCAATCGGCAGCCTAATTTAATCGCGAGGACGGACTATTTTTTCCCCCTTAAAACTCTATATAAATCGCACCCTGGGCCCCCTTGGAAAATCAGTCATTTTTCTATCTCTTAGAAATGCACGCGTGTTGTCCGAGCGGCCATAAAATCCTTTTGACCATTTTCGCATTTGGAAGGGTGCGCTCGCTTAGTGCCTTGGACAAACGGGACAAGTTACCGTACCTGCCAAAATAATTTCTCCTGGTTTAGGCACCTTATGAAATTTCGAACGTATTCAAGTATTTGCTGGTCNAATTTCGAACGTATTCAAGTATTTGCTGGTCTACCTGCAGCAGGACGAAGACATACGGGACTGCCTCCCGTGCAAGGAGTGTTTCGAGGGCTGCACCACCTCGGTTCCCGACACGCCGCATCGCAGGGGTTGGTGCAAGGCCCGTCGAGCAGCCCTCGCGACGTCTGCGTCCGCGGAAGAAGACTTCCTCGTTGAAGACGACGTCCCCGTAGAAGAAGACGTCCGAGTACAAGTTATCTACTCGCAAGCTGTACTCTTGGAAGATACTCCCTTTCAAGAAATTTACTGGCAAGCACTACCCGGCGTGGAAACCAACCCAGAACACAGGTGGCCGATGTGTGTGGACCCAATGAAGTTTTAAATGACTTTGTAAAAAAAAATTGAAACTAGGTATGTGCATGGGAACCTAAATTTTTTTATATAATAAAACAACATTTAGTGAAAAAAAAAAATGTTTGGCAACCTCCAAGGTTTTTGCTCGTTGGACTCGTACACCATCAAGCAGATTGCTATCTCGTACAGTGACAAAGACGAGAAAACCAAACTTTTCACTTTTTTACCGCCGTGTCCATGGAAGCACCTCTACCGCACCACGCAACAAACGCACCGCCTACAGACGTACGAAACGCACAGACTAAGGTGGGACGAGGGGAATATTCCGTACGAGGGAATTCCGGCAATGCTGGACTCTGCCATAATTCTTTATTCTCCTGTGTATGTGTTTGGAAGACGCCAAGAGTCGGCGATTCGCAATGCGTGCTCCATCGGAACGAACTTTGATGACCTACACAAGCATTGCCGCTGCCCTTCGTTTTGCCAGCTCTCGTCGAGACGTACGCCACAAGACTTCACGAGTGCAAAAATCAAAGATATTGCTGTGCCCCGTGCAACGCCGAAGCTTTACGATTGCGGAGTTTTGATAACCCGTGGTACAGTTAGAAAAAAACTATGAGGAACTCAATGTACATAAAAAAAAATATTACGTGTGCAATGACCTCCAAGACTCAGAGAAGAAACACGTGTTAAAAAAGCATTCCTTGTATTATGCATAGTAATAATAATAATAATATAATGTGTGTGCATAAATAATTGTGTTTAAAACAATATATTGATTTTTACTTTACCTCGTGATATGTCCTGCTCACGTAGGTTTAAAAAAAAAACACGGTTGGTAAGGAAAAAATATTTAGTATATCAGTTTTGTTATAATTTAAAGAAAATAAAATATTTGGTGTATCAATTTTGTTATACTTTAAAGAAAAAAATATTTAATGAGACACTAGCCGTTACTAACATAACGTATATTTATATTTTACGTGTACGAACGTAATTATTTAAAAAAAAAAATTAAGGATTTGGAAAAAATCATGTGTCGTGTACGGATGCATTATGCTGCTTTCCATAAAGTAATAATGGCTGGAAAAACCCAAAAACAGAGTTAAAGCCACTTCGCTACCCCTCATGGTATTATATACGCAAAGTGAGGATTCCATGCATTCCCCCTAAACCAGGCATAGACGCTCATAATTAAATGCTTTTCCTCCCAAGTTTAAAATCAGTACATTGGGAAATTTAGACAGCGGGAAAAAATACCCATATGGTTACTCCACGTGCGGCGATTTTTCTAGCACCCATTGTCAGCATATAAAACTATTTATACGCATAAATAAGGCACATCTATTAAGTTTGGCAGCGAAACAATTATATACCGCGAGGAGACGCTAGCGTATAGGTTGACCCACCACAAGTACAAAATCATAAAAAAACAGTTATCATTGGCAAACAAATTTCTTTATTTTCATACATTCGTGTGCGCTCGCTCCATTAAGAGATATATCTGATTCGCGGTGAAACACCCCCACACTTCCCCACAGAGTCACCTCACACTACTGCGTGTCTTTAGCCGAATGAAAAGTGACATGCGAACATGTGTATGCATATGTGTGAGGTCTCTAATCCAGCAGGTGCCAATCGTATTCACTATTTATGAATTACGCGAACTAAACATAGTTTTATTCCCAAGATGCTAGTCCATCNTCAGCGTAAGTTAAACAATGAATGAGAGTTACACCACTCATGCACGAAGGATGCAACTGAAAATATAATTTTATAGATAGATTACACGAACGACAAAGATAGCAGGTCGTAGCAGAACGATAAGGTAAGCATTATCTCAAGGTCATGGACTTAGAAAAAATTTGCATACATGGGTAAACACGATAGCACACAGAAAAACTAGTGTGTTAACGCTGTTGCTGGTTTCAATAAAGTTTCAACGAAATGGGCTCAGTGGTTCTCATGTTCAGCATGCATTATACACAATCTCTACATCACCAAGAACATGCAAATTTACAATTCTACCAATTAGCTTCCCATAAATCCATATTTCATCTCCAAGCTCGAACTTCATCTTCTTAAGGGAAAACAGAACAGGCGATGTATGAATACTAATTACAGCAGTATGATTTACAACACCTTCATGTACTGGCAATGTTTTACAAAACATTACATCACGTAGATCCATTTCAGCCAAACTCGTAAACGTCGGGTTACCAGCATTATGATGTTTACGGAAAAAACAGAACTTCAAAAGTCCACTTCCTGCTTTAGTAGTTATACCTTGCAAACCGAATACATCAAAAGAACAAAACTCTCTTCTACACTGACGACCTTGGGACACCATGAATCATCATCCTTATCAACATCATAATTCACACTTAGAATATTACGATGCACTTTACGAGGATAATAAGACCTTCTGGAGCGGTATTGTCTTCGTGGCATCTTGGACGTCACCCTGCACGTTTGGTACAGGGTGATTTGCAGGTACGTAGTGAAGCAGGTAAGTTAAAATAGTTGTTGTCTGTGTATGTTTTGTTATGAGTCTTACTTGCTCATAAACTCTTAGGATATTAAGGGATAGAATAATGACTTAGGGTAAACTCAGAAAAGGGGATTGATAGAAAGAGTTAAAAGACTCTTTACTTTCTGCAACAGTTATAAATTATTACAAGGATATTTAAAGCAAGAGTCCAACGGAAAAGAGAGAGAGGGAGTAAAGGAAGGTTACTTAGGAGAGAAATAACATGATAAAGAAGGAGCTCACCCTAGCCTCGCACCCAGGCCTCGTTGTCAGGCGACGCCCTCGGACCCACAGTTGACCCGCCTGTTGAACCACGCAGACTGACTCGATCTCGGTCCTCGGAGCCCAAGTTCACTCTTCTCGCCCCTACACGTGTATATTGACGTAATTCGTTGTGATTGGCTCCCGTTGTGCGTCGGAGGTGGAGTGTCCTCGCCGTTTGTTCTAATTATGCTGAAATGCCCTTAGGCTAGCAGGACCCATATTTTACGGTTCTCTTTGCGCAATTATCCGCTGGTTGCTGAAATCGATTCCGGTCCGATGCTATGCTTTACAAACGCGTCTGTGGCCTCTTTGCGCAATTCTGCTTACACAGGCGTTGCACAACGGGGCCAATCGTAACAGTTTGTTCTGAGCGCAAGTTAAACAATGAATGATAGTTACACAACTCTTGCACGAAGCCATGCTACTGATACGGGGAGGACGTCTTCTACGAGGAGGGGCGTCTTCAACGGGGAAGTCTTCTTCCACGGGCGCAGACGTCGCGAGGGCGGCTCGGCGGGCCTTGCACCAACCCCTGCTATGTGGCGTGTCGAGAACCGAGGTGGTGCAGNTTACGTGTGCAATGACCTCCAAGACTCAGAGAAGAAACACGTGTTAAAAAAGCATTCCTTGTATTATGCATAGTATTAATAATAATAATATAATGTGTGTGCATAAATAATTGTGTTTAAAACAATATATTGATTTTTACTTTACCTCGTGATATGTCCTGCTCACGTAGGTTTAAAAAAAAACACGGTTGGTAAGGAAAAAATATTTAGTATATCAGTTTTGTTATAATTTAAAGAAAATAAAATATTTGGTGTATCAATTTTGTTATACTTTAAAGAAAAAAATATTTAATGAGACACTAGTCGTTACTAACATAACGTATATTTATATTTTACGTGTACGAACGTAATTATTTTAAAAAAAAAATTAAGGATTTGGAAAAAATCATGTGTCGTGTACGGATGCATTATGCTGCTTTCCATAAAGTAATAATGGCTGGAAAAACCCNGATTTGGAAAAAATCATGTGTCGTGTACGGATGCATTATGCTGCTTTCCATAAAGTAATAATGGCTGGAAAAACCCAAAAACAGAGTTAAAGCCACTTCGCTACCCCTCATGGTATTATATACGCAAAGTGAGGATTCCATGCATTCCCCCTAAACCAGGCATAGACGCTCATAATTAAATGCTTTTCCTCCCAAGTTTAAAATCAGTACATTGGGAAATTTAGACAGCGGGAAAAAATACCCATATGGTTACTCCACGTGCGGCGATTTTTCTAGCACCCATTGTCAGCATATAAAACTATTTATACGCATAAATAATGCACATCTATTAAGTTTGGCAGCGAAACAATTATATACCGCGAGGAGACGCTAGCGTATAGGTTGACCCACCACAAGTACAAAATCATAAAAAAACAGTTATCATTGGCAAACAAATTTCTTTATTTTCATACATTCGTGTGCGCTCGCTCCATTAAGAGATATATCTGATTCGCGGTGAAACACCCCCACACTTCCCCACAGAGTCACCTCACACTACTGCGTGTCTTTAGCCGAATGAAAAGTGACATGCGAACATGTGTATGCNCACTTCCCCACAGAGTCACCTCACACTACTGCGTGTCTTTAGCCGAATGAAAAGTGACATGCGAACATGTGTATGTATATGTGTGAGGTCTCTAATCCAGCAGGTGCCAATCGTATTCACTATTTATGAATTACGTGAACTAAACATAGTTTTATTCCCAAGATGCTAGTCTACCATGCAGATTTATACCACAATACGAACTCCAGCAAAGACACGCGCATACAGCTCTCATTCACCACTCTTCAACCTCGTCGAGACTTATAAGGAAAGAGTTCACAAGTGCAAAAAATATTATAACAAATTGCAGCCAGTGCATTACGGAGAACATGAAATTTTTACAGTTATGTTAATCCCTTTCCAATAAAGAAAATTAATTATGTGTACAATTTTTTTTGTAAATAAATTCTGGCTCGAACTCCACCTTTGTTTTTTTTTTCGTGTAAAAAAAAAACAAATGAGTAAATTTTTATTAATTCCGGCGAAACCAAATATGCTTTGTGATGCTAAGAAACCTAGAAACAAGGGGGGGGGGCGATCATTCTCCACTAACTGCACTTGTACGGGAAAACAGAACAGTCGATGTATGAATACTAATTACAGCAGTATGATTTACAACACCTTCATGTACTGGCAATGTTTTACAAAACATTACATCACGTAGATCCATTTCAGCCAAACTCGTAAACGTCGGGTTACCAGCATTATGATGTTTACGGAAAAAAACAGAACTTCAAAAGTCCACTCCCTGCTTGAGTAGTTATACCTTGCAAACCGAATACATCAAAAGAACATAACTCTCTTCTACACTGACGACCTTGGGACACCATGAATCATCACCCTTATCAACATCATAATTCACACTTAGAATATTACGATGCACTTTACGAAGATAATAAGACCTTCTGGAGCGGTATTGTCTTTGTGGCATGTTGGACGTCACCCTGCACGTTAGGTACAGGGTGATTTGCAGGTACGTAGTGAAGCAGGCACGTTAAAATAGTTGTTGTCTGTGTATGTTTTTTCTGAGAGAAAGTTAAACAATGAATGAGAGTTACACCACTCTTGCACGAAGCCATGCAAGTGTTACGGGGAGGACGTCTTCTACGCGGAGGGCGTCTTCAAAAAGGAAGTCGTCTTCCATGAGCGCAGACGTCGCGAGGGCGGCTCGGCGGGCCTTGCATCAACCTCTGCGATGCGGCGTGTCGGGAAACGAGGTGGTGCAGCCCTGGAAACACTCCTTGCACGGGAGGCAGTCCCATATGTCTTCGTCCTGCTGCAGGTAGGCCGGCAAATACTTGAATACGTTTAAAATTTCGTAAGGGGAGTAGACCAGGAGAAATTATTTTGGCAGATACGGTAACTCGTCCCGTTTGTCCAAGGCCCTAAGCGAGCGCACCCTTTCAACTGCCAAAATGGCCAAAATGATTTTATGGCCGCTCGGACAACACGCGTACATATCTAAGAGCTAGAAAAATTACTGATTTCCCAAGGGGGCTCGGGGTGCGTTTTATATAGAGTTTTTAAGGGGGAAAAAATAGTCCTCCCTCGCGATAAATGTAGGCCACCGATAGGTCGGAACGTAGGTTTCCGATAACACCCGAGTAATTAGCCAATGATAAACATTGGCGGATAAATAAAATATATATTGGAGGGGGTGATGGGGAACCGATTAATTGGTCGAACGAAGGTTTCCGAAAACACCCGAGTAATTAGCCAATGAGAAACATTGGCGGAGAAATTAAATATATTGGAAGGGGGAGTGTAGGGGGTCAGTCGTCTGCTGGGCGTGGTTCTGAGGGCNAGTGTAGGGGGTTGGTCGTCTGCTGGGTGCAGTGCGGGGGACAGCGCCAGCAATTTAAAAGAAATGGCAAACGAAAAAAGCCAATATGGCAGTCGAAGTAAGGTGAGGGACAAACTCCAGTAATGTATAAACAAATGACAAACAAAAACAAACAAGATGGCGGACGGTGGCTGTGACGTCTACCAAGATGGCGGACTGCACCTACCAAGATTGTGGATTAAGTATGGGTGGTGGTGGGTGTGGGAAGCCTCCGGAAATTTAAGTTTTTTTTACATAAAATATTTAATTACATTAAAAAAATATTTTTTAACATAATTTTAATATGCATTTGTTGGAATTTGTTGGATTTTTTTTTTTCGATTTTTGGGGTGAAAGTTTAAAGGTCAAGGTCACATGCATACAAGGTGGCCACCGGCCGACCGGAATGACGGAGCACGAACAGCTCCAACGTTCCGGTCTCAAGTCCCGATGTTCCAAAGTCCCCATAATCCCTATGCTCCGGTAAATCAAGCTTTTTTGGTAAATAGTACGATGGACAGAAAAGACAGACCATATACATCTGCTGAAAACAAGTACAAAAGTAGACTCTTGAAAGAAAATCATCGTCATTAATTGCCTCTATTCGTTGAACATGGTACGGATAAATAATTTGCGACTGCAACCTTGCTATTAAACAGGATAAATGTACGTATAACCAAGTTCAATGTGACACTGGTTAACTACTGTGTTACCATTCTTTTACCCATGGTAAATAAAATGTTACACCTGAAAATTTAAAGTAAGAGGAGGTTGACTTCTTACCTACCAACACATACCATCTTGTTTTACCTAACGTAAATATTCTGTTACCACACTTTTATCGAGGGCAAAACTGTGCTAGTTAACACAATTTAATGTAAAACATTTCATAAAAAACAATTACAAGATAAAATACTATATGAAGTTCACGAATTATAGTTTAAATGCAAGGACTTAATACTCATATTTTTTAGTAAATTTATACCTCGGACACTGACCATTCCTTCATACTGTGCCACAAAAGAGTTTATTTTATTATCGATTAATAATACAGACACAATGAGGGGAATGAGCTGCTCAATCAGGTTGCATTTGAGCAATAAAAATGATGTACCGCAATTATTTTCGTAATTCTAAACGACACACAAATAAGCCTGAAGCCAAAAATATATACAGTTTTGAAAACTGTGAAACCCTATTAAGGTACCACAATCACAGGGTAGACAACGCTCACACGACTAATCTACAATTTACCGTGTGTCAAAAACCTGCACAGTAATTTTTTGAAAATGTAACTATGGAATGTGATTGTTCAACTTTTGTACGGCCAAATTATATCACTTCCAAATTTTTTATGGCTACTTTTTTTTCTGAAAAAAGTTACTTCAAATAACTTTCCAAAAATCTTAGATTTTTTAATACTTTAGTTGGTTTGTCTCCCTACTGTAAGTTTAAAACATCGTTTGAATATTCAGCAGTCTGGTAATTATGCAACCGAAATGAAACCTGAATACGTTAGGTACACATTTCCTATGCATCTAAATAATTAAAATGCCATACTGATCTTAAAGAGCAGTAACAAAATACCGTACATCGTCGTCACTTCACAATTTATGAGAATTATGCCAGTAAAAAAAAAAAAAATAGATTTGCTTGTAATACGGAAGAAAACTAATAGTTTAAAATTCACTTATTAATTTCATATTACAAATATTAATAATAACTCCCACATTTGTGTAAATTATACCGAACGTGCTATAATAAAAGTAAGAAATTTGAGTTCCCTCTCATTTCCTACATATCGCACGCGAGATAGTGCTAGTGCCAAACTTCGCCTCGGTAAACATGCATCATGTCCAGTGTTGAAATGTACAGTATTGGCTAAAACTCGGAGACAAGGTCATATAAGCCACGTGTTTACAAACTTTTTCATTGTTTTTGTGGTTCCTGTCTAGCAGTGAAGGAGTCCCACATGTTATGAAACCATCTGTAAATCTGTACAACCGTTTCTGAATATTGTTCTTAGTTTTCCTTAGTGCTCTAATGCACCTTGAAATATTTCATGAGAGAGTAACTGCTGTAATTCAAGATGAAGTTTGACCCACATCATGTAGATTATGACCATTTCCCTTTAAGAAAACCGGAGTTATTTCGTATATGTATTGCAAGTTATAACTTCCTAGGCTTTCGAAGCATATTGAACAGTATTTTCTAAAAGAGCGTAAAACTAAATTTGGTTTTGAATTAAAATGTATTTTATATTATTTTGCAGTGTTTGTTTTATTCTTGTAAACGAAGTAAATATTTTTGACATAAGTTTTTGATATAATGGTGCAAATGTCAAATTATCTATAAATATTACTAAACATTGTATTTATAAATTTATTTTTAATGTTCTTTTAAATATTACCACACAACGTTTTTATTTATATTTTTCATCCAATCTTCTTTAAACAATTTTTTCGTAATTTTAATAACTGCAATACATTTGCCTTCATATCCTTTTCTTGTATTAGTTTAGTTATTATATATTCATTTGCAAATTTTATATCCTTTTTCCTGGTAGCTGTAGTTTCGTGCGCTTAGTGAAAATTATGTTACGCTGAACTGCCTTAGTTACCAAATCCTGTGGTTATTGTTTATTGTTCTTTCTGATTCCTGCAGAACACCTTAAAAAATACACCTTTCAATCAGAAATATAGTTCTTCAAAACCTTGCTTCAATTATTCAGATAACATGATAGTTTTTATAAGAATATATTTTTATTCCGTCAAATGATAGAGTCAACGTGTTCTCGTACACAATGATTCCAAAAATGCAATACTTTTATAACATTTCAAAAATATTATCACTATTTCCTGTTCTTTCAATTCTCCCTTAGGTCACACATATCGTCATTAATATTAACACATATTAACTGACGTTATTGCACTCCACCAAAGAGGAAATTGCCCAAANGTCACACATATCGTCATTAATATTAACACATATTAACTGACGTTATTGCACTCCACCAAAGAGGAAATTGCCCAAAGACAATTGCAATAGTAAAATCTGAAATGGGGTTTTCTACAACTTGTGAGGGAACCGTCTTATGCTATTTCCAAAAAAATGACATGACACATACGAGGGCCGACTAGATTTGGGGCTCAGAAGAATACAGATCAACAGCAATTTACTTTTTTTTTTGTTGATAGCGTTAGTAGCAATCATTTACAAATCAGTATTTGATAGAGTGAATTATGGCGTGATACATTTAAACACCGGCATTGGGGAGTCCGGCTAATCATAATCAAAACATAATTCAAAACCACTTCGTAAGAGTCAAGTTTCGGATTCATTAAAATGAATCACACATTCAGTTTTATCAGTGTATATGACTGTGATAAGTAGATGAACTTATGACATAACACTGAAAATAATGCAGTTGAAAAACTAGTTTTCAAGTCTTAAAAGAGAAATCTCGCATAAGCTTACAAATATCCTTTGCACAGAATCGTAAATTTTCTTCTCAGGCGTGGGTATTAAGTTAGTGTTTTTGGTCGCCTATGATACTGTTTCATTTGCTTATGGCAGATAAGTTAAAAATAGCAGGAGAGTGATAGTACATATAGAGTAATATTTCTTTGGAACAGCTTTGTAAGTACGTGGTGAATCACGAACAGTCGGTAGTGTTCTTTAGTTGAACCAGAACGACCTCGCGTCGCTTGTCTACCGCCATTGCGCGCGCGCACACACACACANGGTAGTGTTCTTTAGTTGAACCAGAACGACCTCGCGTCGCTTGTCTACCGCCATTGCGCGCGCGCACACACACACAGCTCCCAGAAAGAGTGAAGCGTACAACTTGCTATAGGGCTGAGTGATATTCCGATATATCACCCGCCATGTGATATAACGACTATTCCAGGGAAGTTTGAACATTTCCTACAATATTTTTTCTCACTCTGAGATCTACAATTCTCCAATGTCATGAAATATTTTACAATATTAATTGCGCGCGTGACTAAAGCGGTGTTAAATTTTAACTAAGCGTTTTTTGTTATTTCGATACTTGCGGCGTAGATGTCTAGAATGAGATGCAGACCTCCGCTGTTAACTAGGTTTAGGATTCAAATCCCGGGTTAGCCTTGGGTAAGGTTTATTCTACTCATGTTGGGAAGCTCAATGTTTTTATTTGGGCAACTACAATTTTTCGCCGCTAGGTACGCGCTAGTGTCTCATGTGTACCGGATTTGGTCAATTTTCTACTTTAAAAAACAAAATTATTGAGATAATCATAAATAAAATATAAAATAACTAAAGCAACTAAGTCAAATATTTCTCTTTTATTATTCACGTAGATAACAATTTTAATTAAATGTGACCTCTTTGGAACACNGCAACTAAGTCAAATATTTCTCTTTTATTATTCACGTAGATAACAATTTTAATTAAATGTGACCTCTTTGGAACACTGCGCACCTGGCGGCGAAAATTTTCCTTATGCCAAACTCTCCCATAAGAAAAGTAGTTTTGTTCCTAACCTGATTGGAATAAACCTTACCGCGGGCAAGTGCGTGATTATATTAGTGTAGTTCGCACGCCGTCCCTCGATCGGCGTTCCGACGTTAATAACTGCGTGGTATCGATCCACGCGACATGCGACGAGCGGCGAGGCGAGGGGTAGAAGCGACGGAGGCTCAGACGCGGTCCAGGGAGGCGGCGCGCCGGCGCGCGCAACACGCGGACGGGCATCAGACGTAGGTGCTCTGCACCTCGGTCTGCGACACGGGCGCCCACTTGGCGAGCGCGCGCCGCCGCGGCTGGAACAGCTGGCGGAAGGCGGCGCGGAACTGCCGGCTCATGAGGCAGTAGAGCAGGAAGTTGACGGCGCCGTTGAGCAGCGCCAGCACGTCCATCAGCTCACCGAAGCGGTGGTAGCAGTTGCGGAAGAAGCAGCGCCCGAGGATGCCGCTCAGCAGCCCCAGCACGCCCTGTGGCAGCTCGGTCAGCAGGAAGAGGAGCAGCACGGCCACCAGCATGCGGATCGTGCGGTGGCTCCGCATCTCGGACTTGTACACGTGCAGCCGCTCTGGGCTGCAAGGCTCGGGTCCGGCCCCGTCGCTGCTCTCTGCAACACCACGCACACTCGCTCACTTCGCGCCGCTGCCGTGGCTTTGGCACGGCCGTAACTCTCCTACGCTCTCTACATAGTCACGACAAACTGATGCGCTTTCGGCACCGTCTAAACATTGGCCAAGGCCGCCGCCCACCTGGGCAACCAAAACTGAGAGCAATTCCTCAGCAAAAAAAGGTTAACTTCGAAAAGCGATCAATATTTTTTTTGAATTATACTAGCTATAGCTAATAAATAGCATTTAACAAACATTTCAAGTTTTAAGACTAGTTTCTGTTTTTAAATTCCGTTTCTGATGCGAAAATGGATAAAACGCATGTCTATACAATAACTAGTAATGCACATTTGGAGTAATAGGCTATAGATACATTAAACACATTTTTGTCTTTAATATTAAGCCATGANCATGTCTATACAATAACTAGTAATGCACATTTGGAGTAATAGGCTATAGATACATTAAACACATTTTTGTCTTTAATATTAAGCCATGAAATGCCTGCCTCATTAAGGCAAGTTGCCGACGGACAGGCTGTTAGCCAGTTCAGTGCCTTGTGCATACGGACGTCGAGGACTATGATAGACTTTGTTAAGTCTTACGTGTACCTTCACTTCTAGACCTCCGATCGCATAACACGCCCTAGTAGACGGCATCCTTACCACATACAACAATACAAACACAACTATTTGTTGTAGTTCTGCCTGTGGTTCTATCTGCACCTAAATATGCAATTTATTCAGGAGAAAACACTGTTCCTACTACAGGAAAGATANAAATGCCTGCCTCATTAAGGCAAGTTGCCGACGGACAGGCTGTTAGCCAGTTCAGTGCCTTGTGCATACGGACGTAGAGGACTATGATAGACTTTGTTAAGTCTTACGTGTACCTTCACTTCTAGACCTCCGATCGCATAACACGCCCTAGTAGACGGCATCCTTACCACATACAACAATACAAACACAACTATTTGTTGTAGGTCTGCCTGTGGTTCTATCTGCACCTAAATATGCAATTTATTCAGGAGAAAACACTGTTCCTACTACAGGAAAGATAGTTATTTCATCAGAACAACTGCAGAAAAACAGAGAATCGTTCCTGCGTCAACTAGACTTAAATGATAAGAGAACATTCTGACGGTTGTTTGTTGCCACCTTGAATAGTGATTATGTAAGTCTTTATTTGCTCACTTTACTAATTAATGCTTGCATTTTACGTCATTCATTACACGCAGATAGGATGGACGACATGAATGGATGATTTGAGTGGGACCCGAACAACGTGATACACACTTCGCGTCCGTAAACTCATAGTTCGCCGGGATCTCGCTTAGAACCATCACTTGTTCGGCCTCCTCGCCACGAGAGTGCGACACGTTAGCGAACAAAACCTCACAAGACCCCATGTTGAAAACTCACCTAGAGCACCTCCCTTACTCTGAGAGACCCACCATAGTGTGTCTTGCTGTGTGTTGCATTACTCCGTCTTTTCCTTACCTATTACCACTCCCTTCCCATTCAGCTCCCAAAACCTTTCACTCCCTCAATAAACTTTATTCGTCTTCACCGACTTCCTTATCCATAACAAACTTACTTTTAATTCCGGGCCTTATAAGAAGAGAATGGT
>NQII01008242.1:84869-99997 GCA_002778355.1 Clitarchus hookeri
CCGCAGCGATGTCGAAGATGTGATGTTTTACCGGATTCCCGATATTCACGGTACACTCGTGAAATGGTCGTACGCGAACATCCAAATGTTATCGCTACCTCGGAGATGCTATGTCCCATCTCTCGTGCGCCGACTATAACTCCACATTCAAACTCACTTAAATCTTGATAACCTGCCATTGTAGCAGCAGTGTCCGATCTAGCTGCCAACCACATCGCGTTACTGTCATTGGTTCCATACGTCTGTTATTTACATACGCACGCCTGTACCAGTTTTTTGGCGCTTCAGTGTATTATATGGGGCTTATTAACGTTCCCCAGTGTTATGCCTGAATTATTATCAGGGGACGGCTTACAAACTGACCTAAGTTGAACTAACGCTCATGCCTCACCCAGGGTGCGACGCCCCTATGGACGGAGGTCCGAGCGGTACTCACTGTGGCGCTGCTGCTTGCGCTTGTCGAAGCT
Organism: Clitarchus hookeri; assembly: GCA_002778355.1. Lineage (NCBI taxonomy): Eukaryota > Metazoa > Arthropoda > Insecta > Phasmatodea > Phasmatidae > Clitarchus > Clitarchus hookeri. The sequence goes on from NQII01008242.1 coordinate 85,337, forward strand.
GCGCAGCGCGGCGACGAGCCAGCAGCTGAGGTAGGCGAGGATGCAGCAGGGCAGCAGCTTGACGACGACGCTGTACGTCCAGAAGTTGGCGGTGTAGAGGAGCTGGTCGGCGCGGCGCGCGACGCGGCTCAGCGCCACGTGGTACAGCACGACGACGTCGCTGCCCTCGACGACGCGCGTCTCGCGCACCTCGAACACGAAGAAGGAGGGGCTGCAGACGAGCACGGGCAGCGTGTAGCTGACGACGATGGCGAGGCGGCAGCGCGCGTCCGAGCACAGCACCGCGTTCTCGTGCGGGAACCTGCGCACGCCGCCCGCACTCCAGTTATCCTCCCTCGCCCCCGTATGTACTACACTCGTGGTTACCCTCCTGAAGTTGTACTTACAGGGTATTCCTCCGCCCCGCGCAAACTAAGCTTAACAGAGTCTACGCCAGAGGGACAACGAACATTACACTGCGCGCTCAGTGTAATATTATTTTGCATGAGAACTATTTATTAGTAGGCATTACCAACAAACCTATTTTATCTCTGTTTTTATTAATTCTAAATAAAAATTAAACATTACGNATTTATTAGTAGGCATTACCAACAAACCTATTTTATCTCTGTTTTTATTAATTCTAAATAAAAATTAAACATTACGATTTATAAATAAAATATAATTAAAAGTATAATTTAACCAAAAATAAGGTACTTTTTTTGTTAACAGAAGTACAAAATGCCTGCGACACATCAAGTATGAGAGAAACAACCAAGTACGTCAAACATGAGAGTTTTTCAAAGCGCGAAGAAACCGTGAATACACTATGGGCTATTCACAGTAAAATGAGCACATCTGAAACCCCTGCTTGATCTATTTGTATACACAATGTGTATTCTTCCCCCGTATGTACAGTTAACATTGCTAAAAGCTTGTTCACGATGAAGTGATCACTTTTGAAATCGACCTTTGAAAAATGTCTCTGCCCCTGCATGCATTTTTTAAACGGACACACTGGCTGGCATGCGCACTGTTAAGTTGGTAACGATGGAGAGACAGTAGTTCCGCGTCTTAACGTTGAATTAAAAGTGCTAAGAAAAGATCTGAAAATACAAAAATTACATTTTTTTACTTTCTGTGCTTTTAATGCATATAAGTGTAAGAATTAGCAAAATTGTAAAATATCTACTTTTCTAATAATTTCACAGCTTTACTCTAATGACGCATGGATAACGTGATCAGGCCCATGGCAATGTTAATTTTACATACAGCGGACGTATACGGAATGTGCATGGAATTAGATATTAAGGAGGGCTTTAAAAATTGCACATTTTACCGAGAACAGTCTTTATTGACCTGTCCACTTCTTTCTGCCCTGGGGGGCCGGGTTGGAGCTGGGCTGGTGGTCGGGCAACCAACCTGTCATGTGTGTAAGGCAACGGGGAGGACAGGAAGTGCACTTGGTGAAAGCCGGCATCAGATCCCGGCGTGTAGGGAGTCTACAGATTCAGCACCCCAGAGTGCCTGGTTGGGTAGTCGTGACTGCGGGAATGACTATTATAGTTCGGCCNGTGCATATAAGTGTAAGAATTAGCAAAATGGTAAAATATCTACTTTTCTAATAATTTCACAGCTTTACTCTAATGACGCATGGATAACGTGATCAGGCCCATGGCAATGTTAATTTTACATACAGCGGACGTATACGGAATGTGCATGGAAGTAGATATTAAGGAGGGCTTTAAAAATTGCACATTTTACCGAGAACAGCCTTTATTGACCTGTCCACTTCTTTCTGCTCTGGGGGGCCGGGTTGGAGCTGGGCTGGTGGTCGGGCAACCAACCTGTCATGTGTGTAAGGCAACGGGGAGGACAGGAAGTGCACTTGGTGAAAGCCGGCATCAGATCCCGGCGTGTAGGGAGTCTACAGATTCAGCACCCCAGAGTGCCTGGTTGGGTAGTCGTGACTGCGGGAATGACTATTATAGTTCGGCCATCCTCCTGGTGCAGGCCTACGTGGTCGTCATCGGCTTCATTAGGTGTAAGACCAGATCGGTGTGAAGTGGTGTAACCTTCTCACTGGACCACAGCCTGGGCGTACTGTTGGTTCAAGTGGAGGACTCTTCGCCCCAGCTGACGAGCTCCGGTGGGGCATTCTCATTTCTTTTATTGCCTGGGCAGGGTTTGCCCCGGTGCTGCTGCGTGGGCTGAGACCTGAACCCTGAAATGGAGCAGCGATGCGAAGATATAGCCTAGCGCTGCTCAAGTCCATATCCACCTCCTCGGAAGGTCAGCAGGGCTGGAAACACTGTGGAAACGCCGTGGCTGACGGAGTGAGGACGATAATGGGCTAGTGGCGGCCCCGCCAGTGCACTGGCGATCAGCCACGGCGAGGTCATGTGCAGCTCTCCAGAAACTGCATATATTTCTCGCCTGTGGTGATGACCCATGAGCCGAGTGCACACCCCCAACTGAGACCTTCGGGTAGATCTCGGAGTGGCGGAGCTCCACAGAAGGGACTGTCTGGCGTCCTGGAATAGTCGTGAGAACCCAGGGTGATCAGTGTGAAGCCCCAGCCTTTGGCCGTACTGATTGGGGGTTGGACTCTGGGTGGCATTGGTTGAACCTCCTGCTGGGAGGAGTCCTGGAGGCGGGTATTTGTCTGGAGGGCTGCAACGGCGGCCCGTGCGGCTTCAATAGTGGGGGGGAAAGAGGGCATTCCCTCCCACTGAACCCCCACTGGACACTCTGTGCTGGGTTTGGTGATGGGCTCTTGTCACTCAGTACCCCTTGGCAAATAAAAGCGGCATGTTGTTGGACCAGTTTTGAAGGGTTGATGCTCGCCTATGAAGGGATGCTGGTCTGTTCCTTCTAGTGAGAGGACTCGTTTACGAAGCGCGTTCGTAGAGGTTGGATAGGCCTCGGCCCCGTCAAGGTGGCGTGTGCAGATTCAACTCTATACGACGCTGTTGACAGGTGAGGTAGTAACCACGCCTACNTTTCAAAAGTGCTCACTTTACCGTGAATATAACCTACACATGTTCAGCACGTCGGTCGGCCTTCCACCGTGGTGAGACGGGCTCGATTCCCGGCGGGGTCGCAACCGGACCTCCGTTAAGTGCCAAACGCGAAGGATACTGCTGCTGGCCGGTGAGTTTTCTCGGAGACTCCTGTTTCCCTCGCCCTTGTAGTCTGTAGCCACGCCATTCTAGGGTCTCGTTTTCTGTTACTCCTCTGGAATGACGGGCTCCTATGTGCCCNTGTCCTTGTAGTCTGTAGCCACGCCATTCTAGGGTCTCGTTTTCTGTTACTCCTCTGGAATGACGGGCTCCTATGTGCCCCGCCTCTTAGTTCCGTCAGCCAGTGGGGGTTAACCCCGCACAAGGGAAAACCATACCATATGCATTAGGCATATCATTACACTATCTTAAAGGTGCCGCAGCCACCAAAAAAATTCATTATTTTATATTTGTCCAAAATACGCCCACCGTTCAAGTCATAGACATTAGGCCTGCTTTTAAGTATTCCTTCCTCGCATAAACATTTTTTAGATTTCATAGTTTTTAGATTATAGTATGCCAAATCACTTTTATAATGTTTTTTGGACTTAGGAATAAAATAAACTAAAATATTTACAGAAAATGTAACAACGGTGACTGAAAGGTCGTGCCATCAATTCATTTTACGGCATTCTTCACCAAATTAACTTTATAAAAAGATATAGACTGCTACAAACAAAAAAGATACAATAATTTCCTTATTTTAAGTAATACTTAAAACTTGGAAAACATTTCAATGCGAATTGTTTTATTTCGGTGAGTTAGTTTTTTTTTATTTATACACGNAATACTTAAAACTTGGAAAACATTTCAATGCGAATTGTTTTATTTCGGTGAGTTAGTTTTTTTTTATTTATACACGCCAAAAACACTAAAATTGTGATTTCGACATGCTATGATGCAAAATTATGCGACATAATATTTTTAATACCAGGAGANCCAAAAACACTAAAATTGTGATTTCGACATGCTATGATGCAAAATTATGCGACATAATATTTTTAATACCAGGAGAGAGTTCTTGCAAGTAATGCCAGATGCTAAATGTCTCAGTTAAGGTTATTATTATTATTATTATTCCAAATTGGAACTGCTGCACTTTTTATATTNCCAGATGCTAAATGTCTCAGTTAAGGTTATTATTATTATTATTATTCCAAATTGGAACTGCTGCACTTTTTATATTGACATAGTGACCTTTAAGTGAAGCCAATAAACTATGGTCCAAACAGAAAAAAAAAAACATTTTCATTAATACTAAATTATTTTGCGAACATTTCCGGATCTTGTTTGAAAAAGCTTCGAAAAATNCAGATGCTAAATGTCTCAGTTAAGGTTATTATTATTATTATTATTCCAAATTGGAACTGCTGCACTTTTTATATTTCCATAGTGACCTTTAAGTGAAGCCAATAAACTATGGTCCAAACAGAAAAAAAAACATTTTCATTAATACTAAATTATTTTGCGAACATTTCCGGATCTTGTTTGAAAAAGCTTCGAAAAATNAAAAAAAAACATTTTCATTAATACTAAATTATTTTGCGAACATTTCCGGATCTTGTTTGAAAAAGCTTCGAAAAATGAATAACAAATTAAACGGTAAGATTTTTTTTTTAAATATTACTACATATCTATCTTCAATAAAGCCCCCAAAGACGTCATGTAACGAACAAATCTCATTAATTTATGCTGCAATAAACTTCATACTTATCACTTTACAAATAATTGCAATGAATTTATATATTTACAGCGTTGATATCGATAATGGCAATAAAGAATTTTCTGCAGAAATACATTAAAGACATGTAGTTACTTTTGAAGCGATAAAAATTGCATTGAAACGAAAATAAATATGTTATATAAAAATAAGAAAACATTTGATTAAAAGTATAAAATGGGAAGTGCACTGAAATGTGAGAACTTTCATGAGATGCCGACACCTCAAGATGTTCTGAAGTGGGAGGAATGTTATGCTGAGAAGTGGAGAGATAAAAGGCGGGAGGTGCAAGTTCCACGAAATTTCTCACGACTAAATATTTTATTGAATTGAACTTACTGAATACAGAAAGTGTTCACATACTCTTCAATGGATTGAATTCAATAGAAATTTTAAAGGCTTTTCACACATGCAGCTGTATTCAATAAATATTAAAGTGGTAAATTAAATTTTTTGCGAATATTTTAATTATAAAATTATAATTAAGCTCAGTAACTTTTTTTTTAAACCTCTACAAACCATACCCAATGCGAAAATAATTTGCCAAAATCAAAACCAACATTTTTTTTCTAATATGATATATTACTTTGCATGAAATGAATACATGCAAATATTTTTGTGACTTAAATGCGCACAAATTATTGTATTAAGATTATACTTTATATTTATACTGTTTTGATAACACAGAGGGCTAGTTGAAGGATTGTATTCAAGAAAATATAGAATACGCTTAAACGAAAATCTTTGAAGGTATTTGAGTCATTCAATGGCTTGAAAGACAAAACGGTCGCGATGATGACCCCAAGTGACGTTTTACGGCATTCAAGGAATTTAGTTCAACAAATCTGAACATTTTAAGTGAAATGTGATCGTGTGAAAGGGCGTAAATGAAAGTAGTGGAGTGGAAATATTTGGGCGTATCTTAACATCGAGGTTTTGAGAGCCGATGGGGATGAAGTGAGGTGATTATGGAACAGTGTGGGGTGGAAACGGGAGATCCCCGAGAAGACCCGCCGACCAGCGGCAGCGTGTCCCCCACGATTTACACATAAGGAAGTTCGGGAACGACCCCGCTGGGAATCAAACCCGATTATTCTAGGTGGGAGGCGAGTGTTCTAACCACTTGATCAGCGCGGGCCATCGTCAAGAAGTAGTTGGGGGGGGGGAAGCATTCCCTCCCACCGAACCCCCACGACACACAGTGCTGAGTTTGGTGATGGGCTCTTGTCCCTCGAGTACCCTTTGGCGATTAAAAGCGGCGTATCGCCGGACCCGATTTCGAAGGGTTGATGCTCGCTAATGAAGGGAAGCTGGTCTGGTCCGCCTAGTAAGAGGACTCGTTTACGAAGCGCGTTCGTAGAGGTTGGATAGGCCTCGGCCCCACCAAGGTGGCGCGTGCAGATTCAACTCTGTACGATACTATTGACAGGTGAGGTGGTAACCACGCCCACCCACCGCGATTGGAAGGAACATAATCTCTTTCTATTGGATTGCATTCAACTGCCGTCAATTAAAGCACGGTGCGCGCTAATTACTATTGTCTGGGTGCAGACTTTATGGGACTGGCCGGTGTGCACAGCATGGATTACTTAGTACCTGAAGTGGCTTTGCGGCTGAACTGAAATACAATACTAGTGCTGGGCACTGTGTACACTGTATATTGCTATGAATTATACTTCTGCTATACCCAATGGGCTCAGGCACAGGAGACCCGACTGCCCACGCGCTGTACAAGGTNACTTCTGCTATACCCAATGGGCTCAGGCACAGGAGACCCGACTGCCCACGCGCTGTACAAGGTACAGCTAAAGATGCCCTCTTTATTCATGCGTCGGTTAAGCGAAACCCTGAAATTATTAGAAACGTAAATTTGCTCGTCCTTACACTTGTATGCGTTAAGAAAACCTAACGCATAAAGAATAATAATTTCAGTATTCACAAACACTTGCCTAACACTTCTAAATAAACGCTAACACACGAGACTAGTTTCTCTCCGTGGTTACCGACTTTACTGGGCCCATGCTTGTCGGTGTGCCAGTTAAACTGTACGCAGGCAGGAGCAGTGATATTTTTAACAGATTGATTTCAAAAGTGCTCACTTTACCGTGAATATAACCTACACATGTTCAGCACGTCGGTCGGCCTTCCACCGTGGTGAGACGGGCTCGATTCCCGGCGGGGTCGCAACCGGACCTCCGTAAGTGCCAAACGCGAAGGATACTGCTGCTGGCCGGTGAGTTTTCTCGGAGACTCCTGTTTCCCTCGCCCTTGTAGTCTGTAGCCACGCCATTCTAGGGTCTCGTTTTCTGTTACTCCTCTGGAATGACGGGCTCCTATGTGCCCCGCCTCTTAGTTCCGTCAGCCAGTGGGGGTTAACCCCGCACAAGGGAAAACCATACCATATGCATTAGGCATATCATTACACTATCTTAAAGGTGCCGCAGCCACCAAAAAAATTCATTATTTTATATTTGTCCAAAATACGCCCACCGTTCAAGTCATAGACATTAGGCCTGCTTTTAAGTATTCCTTCCTCGCATAAACATTTTTTAGATTTCATAGTTTTTAGATTATAGTATCCCAAATCACTTTTATAATGTTTTTTGGACTTAGGAATAAAATAAACTAAAATATTTACAGAAAATGTAACAACGGTGACTGAAAGGTCGTGCCATCAATTCATTTTACGGCATTCTTCACCAAATTAACTTTATAAAAAGATATAGACTGCTACAAACAAAAAAGATACAATAATTTCCTTATTTTAAGTAATACTTAAAACTTGGAAAACATTTCAATGCGAATTGTTTTATTTCGGTGAGTTAGTTTTTTTTTATTTATACACGCCAAAAACACTAAAATTGTGATTTCGACATGCTATGATGCAAAATTATGCGACATAATATTTTTAATACCAGGAGAGAGTTCTTGCAAGTAATGCCAGATGCTAAATGTCTCAGTTAAGGTTATTATTATTATTATTATTCCAAATTGGAACTGCTGCACTTTTTATATTGACATAGTGACCTTTAAGTGAAGCCAATAAACTATGGTCCAAACAGAAAAAAAAAAACATTTTCATTAATACTAAATTATTTTGCGAACATTTCCGGATCTTGTTTGAAAAAGCTTCGAAAAATCAATAACAAATTAAACGGTAAGATTTTTTTTTTAAATATTACTACATATCTATCTTCAATAAAGCCCCCAAAGACGTCATGTAACGAACAAATCTCATTAATTTATGCTGCAATAAACTTCATACTTATCACTTTACAAATAATTGCAATGAATTTATATATTTACAGCGTTGATATCGATAATGGCAATAAAGAATTTTCTGCAGAAATACATTAAAGACATGTAGTTACTTTTGAAGCGATAAAAATTGCATTGAAACGAAAATAAATATGTTATATAAAAATAAGAAAACATTTGATTAAAAGTATAAAATGGGAAGTGCACTGAAATGTGAGAACTTTCATGAGATGCCGACACCTCAAGATGTTCTGAAGTGGGAGGAATGTTATGCTGAGAAGTGGAGAGATAAAAGGCGGGAGGTGCAAGTTCCACGAAATTTCTCACGACTAAATATTTTATTGAATTGAACTTACTGAATACAGAAAGTGTTCACATACTCTTCAATGGATTGAATTCAATAGAAATTTTAAAGGCTTTTCACACATGCAGCTGTATTCAATAAATATTAAAGTGGTAAATTAAATTTTTTGCGAATATTTTAATTATAAAATTATAATTAAGCTCAGTAACTTTTTTTTTAAACCTCTACAAACCATACCCAATGCGAAAATAATTTGCCAAAATCAAAACCAACATTTTTTTTCTAATATGATATATTACTTTGCATGAAATGAATACATGCAAATATTTTTGTGACTTAAATGCGCACAAATTATTGTATTAAGATTATACTTTATATTTATACTGTTTTGATAACACAGAGGGCTAGTTGAAGGATTGTATTCAAGAAAATATAGAATACGCTTAAACGAAAATCTTTGAAGGTATTTGAGTCATTCAATGGCTTGAAAGACAAAACGGTCGCGATGATGACCCCAAGTGACGTTATACGGCATTCAAGGAATTTAATTCAACAAATCTGAACATTTTAAGTGAAATGTGATCGTGTGAAAGGGCGTAAATGAAAGTAGTGGAGTGGAAATATTTGGGCGTATCTTAACATCGAGGTTTTGAGAGCCGATGGGGATGAAGTGAGGTGATTATGGAACAGTGTGGGGTGGAAACGGGAGATCCCCGAGAAGACCCGCCGACCAGCGGCAGCGTGTCCCCCACGATTTACACATAAGGAAGTTCGGGAACGACCCCGCTGGGAATCAAACCCGATTCTTCTAGGTGGGAGGCGAGTGTTCTAACCACTTGATCAGCGCGGGCCATCGTCAAGAAGTAGTTGGGGGGGGGGAGGCGTTACCTGATGGCGATGTACTTCCAGACGGCGAGCGCCTGCGTGAGGCAGATGGAGATGGTGTGCATGATCTGCGAGAAGTGGCCGTGGAAGAGGATGAAGACGGCCCAGGAGTAGGGGAAGTCGTCTCGCTCGGGCAGCACGAGGTAGGTGTAGCAGGCGAAGGGCACGTACTCCACCATGACGAGGATGTCTGCGATGGCAAGCCACGTCAGCAGGCGGTTGATAGGCACCTTCACCGGGTAACACACACACCTTAGAAATACAACATTTACATCTCTCAGATTAGAGGTGAGTTTGAAGAAGTGGGTGGCTCTCGAGGCTCTCGCCTACCTGGATCACAACCGCCCCCCCCCCACTTCCAACACAGAGAGGCACAGGAGCGATACGGGTGACACTGCCTCGCGCATCGAGTACGCCATCGCCCCTAAGCGCGAGGCTCGGAACTGGCGTGCAATGTTCTCGTCGCAGTGCGTGTACCTACTGTATGGGACTTTCAGCGGTGACCCTATTGTTTACTGGTGGAAAATCTGTGAGAAGGTTAAGTGCAGGGCCCTTGTGATAGTGTTTTATGTGTCATGGCGCGTATGTTTTGAAATACGGCGCGTTGAGAAAGCCGCTGCCGCTTTTTTTTTTTTAGCCATTTTTGAGTACTCAAAAATGGTATTTCTAATACGCGCGATGTCTTGAGGACACCCAGCAGCCCTCGTCTGAAGTGTGTTCATTTCGTTGATCAGCACATTGGACGCACGTTTAATAGTTACGCAGAAAAACGTGAATTACTAACAAGTTGTAACGTAGATCAAGCGCCAGGTAGGCGGCAGCCTTAACGTCGAGCTCTTACGAGTCGATGAGGGTGAAGTGAGGTGAGTATGGAGCAGCCCGAAGTAAAAGGGCGGTGGGAAACGGAATTTCCCCGAGAAGGAAATTCGACTAGTGGCATCGTCCGGCACGATTCCCACAAGCAAAAATCCGGGAGCGACCCCGCCGAGAATCGAACCCGGTCAGCCTAAGTCGGAGGCGAGCAGTCCAACCACTACACCAGCGCGGCCACCTTGTTTCATAGAATTAACAAACAAATATCTTATTTTAGAAAAGGTTACACGTTATAACCGTCACTCAACAGAAATACGCAGCTCAGAACCCACTTTCGTACGAAACAAAAACAACCGAACAGTCACACCAGAGAAACACAGGCATTAGAATGGTCATACCGAAGAATCTCAGATGTTATAAGTATATCTTGGCCGAAACACACAATTTAGACTCACATATGTTAGAAACCTCACACGACCGAAATTCACACCTTGGAATGATCATAAAGGTTGACCATAGTGGTAAGAAGGATTGTACAATAGAAACACATGCTTTAGAATATTTATACACTATAAATAATTACCTACGAATCACACAACCCAGAAATGCTCTTATACCTAAAACCTTCTGTCTGTGGTATATGATTCTGTAGAGTTGATATGGGGTAGAGCGATCTCGCTGGCTGCGCAGAACCAGTCTCCATGTCCCAACATTGAACCGCTTTTCTGCCAAAACGACTTTCATAAACGACGTGGATAGGATTTGAGGTTAGAACACTGTTCAGTAAACAAGTGCTTTGATATATTTGTATACATCTTCCAATCAATTTGTAATGCAGTTTGATTAAATTAAAACTGGGGAAAAAAAATTTAATTCTTATAAAATTTCTTATCTTTTGAAAATTAGGATATAAACGAAGACGTTTATTACTGTTGACCATGTGACTTTGACAGTTATGTTTTTGGGTTAGGTCAATGTTGGGTACATGCGCAGAAGACAAAGAATCGGTTTACCTTATCTTAAGTCTATGTGTGATTCTAGAGGCCGTCCACGGTTAACTGAGCTCTTTTGGAAGCCTTGCTAAACACCTACTTTACTCTTCATCTTGCATCCTTTTGCCATGCGAAAGATTAACATTGCCATTAGCATATTCACTTTATCCATGGGAAAGTTCTTTGTAAACATGCAAACTAGGAATCTGCGTTTGTTACTAATGTGCAAACCAGCTCTCAAAACTGCATAAAGCAAAAAAAATGAGCACCAGTTTAATTTGCCATAAATGTAAACATTANACACGTCGGGCTATGACGATACTCTATGGCAACCTTCGTTGTGCTCGCGCGATTCGTTCTGTGTGATTTTTTTTTTTTAAGCAAATGAGCGTATATGCAGTTACAGCAGAGATTTTTTTCTTCCAAATGTCGATTCGAAAGTACTTATTAAACTGCGGATCAAAGTGCTAAGTTTACCGTGACCAGCCCATAGCACTTAAACTGGCGTTTTGTCACAATGAAAGCGAGAATCCAAAATTTAAAACAGTACACACGAACAGGCTGCTTTGCAATACATTCGCATGCCCCACAAATAATCACAATAAAATAAGAAAATAATTTTTTATCAACAGCTATATGCAGTAACGGAAGGTTTTATTTTTTTTTAGCTACGTAAAACAATCCAGTATGTTTGTAGGTAAATTTTCTCTTTCACCCACTGGTTTACACATACCCTTTCTATCTATCTCTGTCTGTCTCTCTCTGTATTTCTCTGCCTTTCTGTATCTCTTCCTGACGATATCTCTTTCTCTCTCTGCGTCTCTCTATATTTTTCTCTCTCCCTGTTACGTGACTTGTATATTTTTTGTTCCGATCAAGAAACTGAACTGTCAGCACTAAACATATTAAACATCATTTCGGAAAATAAATAAAATTTAATTTAAAATATAGACTAAAGTATTTCAAGTAGACAATAAAACATTATTTATTGGAGCTGCAACTTGAAGTTTCCATGTTTTAAGTAATTTATACAGCGAACTGAATTCTACCTAACCCACATAATTACTGTCCTAGATAGAGAAATTTTCAGGTTTGGAAGCGCTATTGAAAAGAGTAAAGAGAAGTTCACACTCGCATGTTGTTAAAGAATAAGTTATAAAATAAAGACTTAAATTTCATGTGTGAGTTTCTTACTCCAAGATAAGATGTAAGACCCGTGAACATGTGTTCTAAAACCCCTCAGTTCGTAAAAACGGTGCCTACAAAATTCAACGAAAATTTCTACTGACTGTGGCGATCAAAACATGATTATTTGAACAGATGTGGGAATTCAATTAGTTTCTTGTAGTTAAGTAAAAAAATCTGTGAACGAAGCTAGTCGAAAGCTGCCAAAGAAAAAATTTTTCTCGGACATAAGTTAAAAAATTTTTTTGGTCATAAAATTAAATATTTACCCATATTGTCTATAACACATGCTGTGTACAAAAATGTCAACTTTTAAAACTTTTGTTACAGGGCAATTTATATACAGTATAGCACATCATATTTTCTTATTGCTTTTAATCTCAAACAAGAGTGTAATTAATTTTTATTCATTACAGGTACCGGTATTGTTGTTTCGTTGAAATTTTTCAAAATTTCTGCGAAGAGGCTGCAAGATGACTTTCACGCTCAGAGGTTTGTGTTGAATAATAATTACTATGTTGCTGGTGGGCGAGTTCATATGTGGCAGTGAAAAATTAAGCCACGACTTGGGCGGAGAACCGACCATGGTATAATAAATCCTCTAAACTATCTCTCTCTCTCTATTTACATGCGTGTACGTGGAGGGGGAAATCCGAGCTGTGGAAATATATCCCTCAGCTTACCAAGCGTGCACGTAATTTACTGTTTTTCTCTCCTCTGGACTTCCTACAGTATTTTAACTGGGCGTACCAATAGATTTAATGCTTTCTGTAAGCTGTAAATTAACTAAGTAGTTTTGATATAAATTCCTTTGTCCAAATATTCAAAGCTCGAGCACAGGACAGACACTAAAACTAAATAATATTCATCAATTTTTAAAATTATCGCTATCACTAAAATTATTTCTAAATATATTTTCATATACACAAATTTAATAAATTTTTGTAACACATTCCGCGGCTCATACGGGAAAGAGATTTTCATCAATAACGATTTTCAGCACACAATTGTAGTGTTGCAAAAAAAAATCTTGAATTTTGAGGGTTTTCAGATATTTTTTTTGGAAAAAAAAAAAAAAAAAAAAAAAAAGGGTAGTTCGATTTTAGTCGGAATGTCAAAATTAATTGCAAGGTCAAGGCCAACGATTTTCAAGAAGGCGGCCATTCAACTGCATGATGGGAAATAAGGTGTTAATTTTACATCTGGCCTATTGTGCCAGAACATACGCTGTATTTCTACTTGGGAAGCACGTAGGGATGGGGCCTGTCTTTGGCAGCTAGTTCCGGAAGGAACACAACCCCCCCTGCCTCCTCCAGCCACCACTTGTAGGCCAGGGTGAGTAGTGCCTACCGATTTACTCAGTTGGGGTGTTTGTTGTTTCGAGGTTTCAGGATGTGCAAGGAAGTGATATTTACTCAGTTGAGGTGTTTGTTGTTTCGAGGTTTCAGGATGTGCAAGGAAGTGATATTTGTTTCAGCTGTCTTGGTTGCGGAGCTCCTGGTGTTCTAGAATTGCTATTTAGTTTCTACTCCTGACTTTGTTCTGCCTCCGAGCCTCACAGACTCTCGCCTCCCTGGGCGCAGAAGGTGTCGAGGCACAAAGGCGTGCGTGCTCGTGAAAACATACATTTATTTTCGTAGCACGGAAGGTAAAAACGAATATGGGCGTGAACTGACTTGTATAAAATGTTATCTCATAAACAGGCCTTTATAGTGTTGGGTGCTTTCAGTAAGAACATTTATTTGCACCATCACACTTTAAATGTAAAATTTACACAAGAAAATGGAATAAAATACAGAGTAGAAACGCTTTACATGTTATGATTTAGTGTGATGAATCTTAGTCTTCATTTTGTATAGTGTTCGCGTGTTTAGAACTTTGCTACAACATGCAAATAATTAGAAAACTTCTGCATATCAGTTTGTTTTTGAAAAAAAACTTGTTAAATATTTATTAATTCAAACCCTAACGTGTACGAGGATAAGTAATGAGGAAACATTCACAGCTTACATTTGTGTGGAAAGAGAAACCGTTAAAAATTATTTGAAATTCTTCAAATGTTGGAGACAAACTTGTGCAGTGCAGTGCTTTTAGATCGTGCTTTGACTGGAACGTTTTGATGTAGGCGAGTTCCATGTCCAGTTGATACCGCTGAAAGACATTTCCGGCTAAAGTCGCCAATGCACAGTAGTTTCTGAGCAGCTTGAACCGGCATTTGAAGACTACAAAGTTGGTCATACTGATATGGTTTCTCATTGAAGGGTAGTCTCGTCTGCTTCTTAGTAGGGAGAATTCAGCGCCCTCTGATGCCTGTAAACGGTGAGCGAAAATTGATCAGAATACTTTATAGGGATATACTGAACCAAAGGTCACTTTCCAAAAGCAAAAACTGGGGTTAGAGCAGAATGTCACTGCATTTATGCTACATGTAGTGCCGAACTTCCGCCTAGGCGAACAAGGCAC